>NW_020769887.1:0-42315 GCF_900518735.1 Pseudonaja textilis
GGGGGGGTCTGGGGAGGAGAGACGGACAGTGACTTAATCGCCCCTGCCCTTCTTCATCTAGGGGAAATCTGCAGCGTTTCGGAAAACCACGCTAGCGAGGCATGATCTGGCGTCTTAAATACCAGTGCCGGGTGGATCCACCTTGATTGGACCTTAACTGTCTTCGGCGGCCTCACCTCCTCCAGCCCTCCGCCGCTTCTTCCCCCCACCCCCAACGCTGGAAGGTGAGGCTGTCAGTCAGACCCCTTTGATTTAATTGGCCTCGCCATCCCACCCCCCACCCCCCCCAAATCCCGGTCTCTCCGGCTGGCTCAGACGGCGAGCCCTGTTCTGAGAGGCCGTGCTGGTAATAACCGCCGTAATTCTCATCCAAAGCATTGAGCCTCTAGACTCCATCCCACCCCATGGGTGAGGAAAGGACCTTTTTCCCCCTCCTCCTGTGGTTGCACCGCAGCGGGTGGTAGCAGGCACGGACGGGGCGGGGAGGAAGGAGGAGGGGTGTGTGTGTGTGTGTGTGTGTGTGTGTGTAGGGGGGGGGATCCGTGGCTGGTGGAGCCCTCTGCGCCGAAGCCCACCCCCACCCCCGCTTGAGTTACGAGACCATTTGCCAACCTGTAGGAGCCATAAATCCCCCAGCCTCGCTCTTGGCCCATTACGCAGTGCTCCAATGGTGTCATGCTTGCCCGGGTTCCAGCCCTCGCCCCTTCTCTCAAATCGCTGAGGCCGAAATTTTCAATTAAGGGAGAGGAGTAATTATCGGCAGAGCGCTGGGTTGGGTGACGGAAAAGGAGAGGAGTGGGAGATTTCCTCTGGCGGCCCCGATGGGGAAGCACAAGGCCAGGCCTTGGGGAGGGGA
Source organism: Pseudonaja textilis (assembly GCF_900518735.1). The sequence continues at coordinate 857 of NW_020769887.1, forward strand.
GGGAGAAACAATGTGGGGAGGGCAGAGGTGGGGGCTCTGGTGCCCTGCAGCTACCGGGCATCGCCCACTCGTCTTCAAGGCCACCTTAAGAGGAACCGAGGGGTATCCAAGGTTGGCAACTTGAGAAGCCGTGGGTTTCAACTTCTTGCTGGCTGGGGAATGGTGGGCCTTAAAAGTCTTGAGCTCTCCCAGTTGCCAACCTTGGACACCCCCGGTGTAAACAGAACCAAGAGCAGATTCTTTCTCCCAACAGCACCAGCCTCCCTTCCTGGTAACCTAAAACTAAGCCCCCCCCCCACACACACACACTGACAGTCAAACTGCAATGCCCAACCTGGGCTTGACTCCACGCAAATCTGTGGGGTCCCTCAGTTGCTCCTGTGCCTGTCCCCAAAGGCAAATGTTGGGAGTCCCTCGTGTGTCGTGGCTCCCGAGGGGCCTGCCAGCCCCTTCCGCGATGCCCAAATGTTACTCCAACACAGGAGCTGCTTCCCACTGGCTCTGCCTCTATGGGTGCACCTGACGAAGGGAGCTGTAGCACCCGAAAGCGGGTGGGGTTTTATGGGGGTGCTGAAATGAGAGGCAGCACGCACAGAAGCCTTACCCATTTTGGGAAAAAAAGAAGAAGAAATAAAAGAACTGGGTTTCTCTCATGCGGAGATCTGGAGCACAGAAAACATCTCTCGCTTTGCATAAAACCTGCAGGTTGGAAAAAGACGCCACCTGGTTCCCTCCTGGATGCGGGCCAGGGAGACTCAGGCCACGGCCCTCCCACCAAGCCATCCTCCCCAGAAAAACCTCCCATTCCCTCTGGGGAAACTGAGTCACCCGGCTTCTCAAGCCGGATTTGCTAACTCGGTCAGCACCTGGCTAAGAGGGGCGACCACGTCACTCACCACGCTCAATTCCCTGGGCTGCCCAGACAAACATCTGTCTTTCTTCCCTCCTCCCCTCGTGCCAGTCCCAGCTGAAACCCCTGGGCGTTGCCCCTCCTTCACCCACCACCCGCCTCCCCAGCCCTAATTTATAGCCCCCTGACCCCCTCCTCCCTCTAAGTCAAGCAGATCGATGGAGGAATCAGGCAGCCTTTTTACAGAAGGAGCCTCAGCTGTTCCTCTGTAGCTAATGATCCAGCTTTGCCCAGCTCCGCTGCCTCACCCAGGCGCATGAAGGGGAAGAGGGGGGTGGAGGGGAGAGAGGCCAGGAAAGCAGCCCCCCTCCCTCCCTTCCTAGTCCCTTCCTTCCTTCCTTCCTTCCTTCCTTCCTTCCTTCCTTCCCTCTTGTGCTTCATCCCTTCCTTCCCTTTTAAGCCACCCTTCTATCCCTCCATCCCTTAAGTCCTTCCTCTCCTCCCCTCCCTCCCTCCCTCCCTCCCTCCCTTCCTTCCTTCCTTCTTCATTTTGCTAAGAGCAGCTGGCCAGAGTTGCACTCCTCCAGAAGACTATCCTCACCAAAGCTCCCCCATCCTCTGCCAACCCCCCGATCCTTTGGGCTGTCCTAAGCAGCCCCTTATCTTCAGTCCCGGCTGCTGTGCTCCATCTTCCTGGAAACCCCTCCTTCCTCCGCTAATCAATCTCTCGGCCTTCTCTCCACCTCCGCTCCCACCTCCCCCACTCATTCCTGCCTTTTCCTTCTTCTCTGTCCTGTCAAGGATGCCCTCCTGGATCTCTGCACAGGCCCGTTACAAGCAAGCAGAAGGGAGGAATTCAAGATCGGAGCCATGACGTATGGCCACCCATCTTGGCCCAAGGCTTGGCAACGGGCACTGCAGGTTTTCAACCCCCTGGCAGTTCCAAGTAAGGGGCAGGAACTGTGGGGCTGATAGCCCACTGGGGACCTTCCTTGGCATTGACCTCTCCCTGGCTTTAATTTCTGATTTGGTTATTTTAATAATAAAAGAAGAGGTGGAAAGTTGCGTGGCAAAAAAACCCCAAGTATCTCCGGCCTTCTTTTGATTTAACAAAGGCCGTTGGGAGCCCCTTCCCCTGGCACACCTAGAAAGTAAATGTGGCAGGCAGAGGGTTAGGGTGGCATTGATAACATGGCTGGGTGGGGGTCTCCCTGCCTAAGAAAACTACAATTCAAAGCAAGGAGCTTCCATAAACACTGTAGGAGGATTGGGGGCTTGGACGTGGCCGAGATGACTGACCTTTACCCTGACGGGCTCTAAAATTCAACCTTAGCCCCATTGCTCCACCCCCGTCTCCCATGTTGGGTGCCTGAAAAAGATGGTTCCCCCGCCCCCGAAACCCATCTCGAGTGCACCAGGTGACAACTGGGCTGCCCACCTGACATTTTACAGAAAGAAAGGTGAGCAAATCCCAGTGAATATCTCTGGGTTGCCCGAAGGGTGAGGTCAAAAGGATTGAGGCGGGGGTTCCAACAATGGGATGTACAAGTGAAGCTTCGTGGCCTCGCCGTGAGTGCCATCTCACCCTTTCTGACCGTACCTGTAGACGGGGTGAAAGACCTATTTTCCAAAGCACCTGAAAGCAGGACAAGACACAACAGATGGGATCTCATCAAGAACTCGGGAGAAATTTCCTAACAGTGAGAACAATGAACCAGCGGAACTGCTTGCCACCAAAAGCGGAAGGTGCTTCATCACCGGAGGCTTTTAAGAAGAGACTGGACAAGTGTTTGTCTGGAACGGTATAGATTCTCCAGCTTGAAAAGGAGGTTGGGCTAGAAGACCTCCAAGGTCCCTTCCGACTCTGAAATTCTATTCTGGATGGGGCAGCAGCAAAACCCGTCCAGTCCCTTGGCGTTCCCTCAACAGACGGCTACGCGGCTTGGAAAACACATAAACAAGGCCCAAGGTCAGTGGTTCTCCTCTTGCCTTACGGGTCGTCCACGTTGAACAACCAACATCAAGACCGGCAACTCGGTTGTGAAGCAGTTACAATCTTCTTTCCTTCGCTTTTGCAGGCCTGGCGAAAGCTGTAAACGCCAGGCGGTGAAAGCGACCCTCCCATCGTCCCTGTGGCCACTGCGGACGGTCACTTTATGAGTCTTCTGCTAAGCGAAGACTGCCCGAATTTGGTGCTTGAGGGACGCTGGCTGTGAAGGTGGAGGGAGCCGCCTTCGTTCCTGCAGGGGCATCTGGCAAGCCCGTTTTCATTTCAAAAAATCAGGGAGGAAGAGAATTCCAGATCCCGAAATTTGTCGATTGGACTTTCCCGTCTTCGGCCCAAAACAGCAGGATTCCTGTCCATCCCCAAAGGGCCAAATTATGGGGCTCAAGTGCCCCTGCAGGAGTTCATCCCAGGCCCCCTTGGTGCCCGATTGCCATTTTCCTGTGAATTCAGGAAAATGCCCGCCGTCTCTCTGAATGACAGCGGAAGCAGTGGGCGGAGGAAAAGGAAGGATGCGTTGAATCACCTTGGCCTTGACAGGAGGAAGAACCGCACACATTTCTTTCCGGCGTCCCCCAGCGTAAGATTTAAGGGACAAACGAAGTGACCCGTAAGCCGTGTCGCCATCTTACATCTGCAGAAATCCCTTTGTTAATTGGGTGCCAGGAAAAAAAAAAAAAGGCAATTAACTCACGATGCCAGGCAACATCTGTCAGAGGCCCCTCTGGTTCAGATTCAATTGGGATACCTTGCTGGAGGTGACTGCCAATAAGACACCCTTCTTCTTGTCAAGAGTCAGGGGTCTGGGACCCCTCTCTCCAGCACCCCTAGGGTTATAATGCGCTTTACCCACTGGCTCAGGGTCTGTTTGATGCAAAAAAGCTGCCAATCATCCCAACCAGCTCCAGCTAATACTTTCCTATTTTAGATGTAAAATAAAAACTTTGCGCAGGCGTTTTGAATCCGCGAGGACCACAAAATCTCCGTCCTTCAATGTCCTTTTGGCTTAAAGGAGGGACGTCCCTTCGGTCCCACTGGAAAAAGGACACAGCCAAGGTTCCAACCATGCCAGCCAGAAGCCTCTTGGCACCGCGGAGTGGCATTATGGAGGCAGCCTGCGGCTGGATCGCCCCTTCTTCTGGGGGCAGCCCTCCAGAGCCCAGGGTGGCGTTTCCATCCAGGGGCATCCTGGTTGGGCGAGGAGTTATGGATAGCGTGGGTCCAGGGCCCTCCTGCCTTTGGGATCGACGTTACCCAGGGACAAGCCAGGTTTCGGCAGCTCCTTCCCAAGGAAGTTGTCACTCATCATCAGAAATTGCAGATCACTAAACAGCCGAGCACAGGAAAGTCCACCTGATGGTTGCCCGGTGCTAGAGCTGACCCACATCCAGAACCTGGAGGACGGGTCACTTCCTGGACCCCCCCCTCCCCGCCCCCCAAGCCTGGGCCATACTCCCCACCGAGCCCGCTGCTTCCTCCCAGCTTTCACAGAGGCCAAGCGGGTGGCCCCTGCCAGCCGAGGTCTACACCCCGCTCTGACCCCCTTCCCCAAGGCTCTGGCGAAGGCAGAGGAGGCCAGGCCCTCCCAGGATTGATGGATTGTCTCACCCAGGCCCCCTTGGCTCCCCTCCCCGGTGCTCATTTTCCCTCTGCTGTGCAGCCGAGTGTGTCTGCGGGGCCCCCCCCCCCCCTCCCTCTCTTCCAACGCTCGCTTGCGCTTCCTTCCTTCCGTAAGAGGCTGAGCCAGACAGAAAGCAAAATAAATCGGATGCCCGAGGATCTTAATGATGACCATTTATAGGGGAATTGGCAGGGTGGGGGAAGGAGGAGGGGGCTGCATCCTTGCTCCCTCCAGGGGAAGGAGAGGAGGAGGGGGCCATCCGTCATCGGCAGAGGAGAGAGCCCTCAGCAGGCGAAGTGGAAGAGAGACGTCTGTGCGTTCGGATGTCCCTCTTGGGCACCTCAATCCCAGCCCAGATGGGCTCCCACCCGCACCAGACAATGGCCCCCAGGAAAGCCAGCCCCCCACTCCCCAGGGGGAAGCAGGCATCAGTGGTGGGGGGGGGCATCCTTGCCTGCCTCCTGCCCTCCCTCTCTCTCTCTTGCCCTCTGGCCTTCCAGCCCAAGTGCCCAGCCTTCTCCCTGCCCTGGCAGCCGAGGCGAGGATGCCAGTCCGGGAGTGAGCTTTGCCCAGGGCCGGAGACAGATTGGAGACTAATAGCCTCACTGCCTTCTGGTGGTGTGTGTGTGTGTGTGTGTGTGTGTGTGTGTGTGTGTGTGAAGGGAGGGGGGACAGCAGCCATTCGTCTCTTTCCCTGAACTCTTAGTGCCAGATGACACGGATAACAGCAGCAGCTTTAAAAGTCCCACCTGGAAACCGACTGCCAACCTCCAACTGCGCCACCCGTTGAAACCTTTGACCCCGCCCCTCTTCCCCTGGGCCTTGGGAGGGGGCTCTCTTCTGGGAAGAGAGCTCTGGAGGTGGCCAAAGACACCCCCCCACACCGGGACCACACGGAGAGCTCCCAAGGCAGCTTTTCGCCAAGGACCCGATGCTGCCCACCTCTGACTTAACTGGAGCTCTTTTTGAAGCTCAGGATCCAACCCCCCCAGGAAAAAGTGTTATTTTTCCAAGGATGCAGCCCTTCCCAGGGGTCCTGCCAAGGGGCGCTCCCCTCTCCTCCTCTCCATTCCAGGGGGAAAATGGGGGTTCCCAGGGGATCCCTTCTCCCAGCCTTGCCTTTCGTTCTGGATCTCAGGGTCTCTTCGGCTCCGGTTTGGGGGGTCTTTGGAAAACCAGGCCATTCTGGGACTGGGAAAGGGCAGCTCCTGCCCCGTATCCTTTTGTTAGTCGGGGGGGGGGGGGGGGAGTGAGGGAGAACCAGGGCTCACCCACCGTGCGGCTCTTCTTCCCCGGGGACCACGGGCGGAGGGGAGGAAGCCAGGAGACGGTGGAGGGAAGGTCCAATCCAGCAACTCAGCTGGTCCTGGGCTGGTGGAGAGGAGAGCAAACCAGCCAGAAGGCGAACCGGCTTTTGAATTTGTTCCTTTCTCCTCCTAGAGCGGAGTTTCTCAGCCCTGCCCCCTTTAAGACGGGAGGACTTCAACTCCCAGAATTCCCCAGCCGGCTGCTGTCAAAACGTGGCAGCTGATCAAAGGTCGAAGGGAGCCAGATACGCGTGTAGCTTGGCTCACTTACAGGAGTTACCTCCCCAAAGAATTCTGGGCCATCCCCTCAATTGCCGCCCCTCCCTTCTACCGGTGTACTTTGGAACCCGCTATATGTAAACAGGCCGCAACGGCCCCGGCTGGAGCAGGCATGGCCTCCCTTCCGATCCCATTTTAATTTCTGCCAGGAAAAAACCAGGGAACCAAAAAGCTGAACCGTTGTCGCTTCTTGTTGTTGTCGTTGTCGTTGTCGTTCTTCAACAGCCACCCACAAATCCTCAAGACTCGGCTGGCATTCAGGCAGCCCTCCGACTTACAACCTCCGTCGGCTCCAGAAATTCCACTGCAAAGCGAGGCAGTCCCCCCAGCCCAATTTTATCGCCTTGTTGCGGTGGTCCTCAAGAGACTCCGCGTGGCCGTTAAGTGAGTCACGCAGTTGCTAAGTGAATCTGGCTCCCCCCTCCCCATTAACGTTGCTTCTCGAAGCCAGCTGGGAAGGTCGCAACCGGCCATCGCGCAGTTCCGGGATGCTGCAACCCTCCCCAGCATTCAAATTTGGATCACGTAATCATGAAGACGCTGCCAGGGTCAAAAGCGCGAGGAACAACTCTACGCCGCTTTTTTCCCCGGTGGCTTGGAATGGCCACTAAGTGAGTGATCATAAGCCAAGGGCTGCCGGGAAAAGTCGGATAAATGAAACTGGTTTGGGCAAGGTTTGCAATTGGTACCAACCGGGCCAATTCGGGATCATCCTACTGATTGGCATCGTGGATTCCAGCTTGGCCCGTCCATCCAGCCCCTGTCCGGGGGCTCCTCGCAGCTGTGAGCCCTGAGATCAAGGCTGGGCCTGCCATGTCCAGGGGCAGTCTACCTCTGGGCAGTGGGCGCGTGTTGGGGGGAGGAGGGGAGAGGAGGAGAAAGCATCTCGGAAGCTCCATCCGGGTGCTCTTTCGACCCTTCCTGGGGACCTTTTGGGAGATGCCCTGGAGGGTTATGCTTTTAGCGGGGGGGGGGGGTCTTTTAAAGCCCCCCCCCTTTCCTCAGTCCTGCCTGAGAGACTCCCCAACCGTGCCAAAAAAAAAAAACCCCAACAACGCCAAAGACACAGCCACAACGCAGCCAAGCATGCCATCCCAGGAGGCTGAAAATCTTCTATTTGAGCATTCATTATAGAGCCCCCTCCTTTAAGAGGGAAGAGAGAGACGGAGGGGGGGACGGGGGCGGGGGTGTGTGTGTCCGGCATCTTTAATGCAAGAGATGGGGGCTCCGTTTGGCTTTCATCTCCAAGGGTCCCCTTGGGAATCTATTAAGCCCAATATAAATCCTCTCTCCAACACCCCCTTTTCTGCCTGGCCTCCGGATTCCGCTTGATTATGAAATAGCAACAAACAACGTCATTTGGAAGAGGAAAACAAAGCAATTACTCCTCCTTCCCTCCCTCCCCCCCCCCCAGTTTGAAAACCCTCCTGGCAAACAGCCCTTCACTCCGCCGACCGACCGGAGAGATCCATAAGAGCGTCGGCAAAGAAAGATTTAAAAAACGGGGGGGAAAAAAACAGACCGAGGCGATTTTGGATTTAATTCCAAAGGAGCCCAGAGCGCCTCAGCTTCCCCGGAGGTTCACGGCCCCTGGCAGCCTGCCTGCGCACCTTGGGCTCCCGCTGAAAATCTGGAGCAAGGGACGCATCTCCTCTGTTTACCTGAAAGGAAGGTAGCCCTCTCCCCCCCTGCCCCCCCCCCTTTTTTTTTTCTTTTTTCCTTCCTGCAGACGGTTTGAAACGCCAAGGCTGCCTCATCCGTTTTCTGGAGAATCAGAGCAAAAACAGCAAGCGAAGGTTTCTCCGCTCAGTCTGGCTTTGGGGGCAGGGAAGGGGACCTCCGAACGCCAGGTGCATCTCCCATGCAGGCGTTACAATTTGGGGTGCAAGCCCTCCGCGGGGGCCCCTCTCTGCGTGCTGGGATGCCAGGCTGAGCTTCTCTTAAGCTCTCGGACAGCTGCGGTCTTGTCATCTCCCTTGGCCAGCCGTAGGCTGACCTTGGCTGACCTCGGCTCTCCCAGGGCTGGGATGGGAGGCCACCTAGAGACCCTCAGACAGGGGCAAGGAGGAGACGTTGAAACACTCAGCCCAGCTCAAAAGCCACGACCAGCCCCGAGGAGGCTAAGTCTCTCTTTTCCCCTTTGAGTTTATTGACCAAGGGCTGCTTTCCTTTTAAAATATTATTATTCGCTGCCATTCGCCCTCACCAACATCAAATTAATTGCCACATGCGACCACGTCTTCCCCTCCCTGTTTAACCACAGTACAGGTAGTCCTCGACTTAAGGCAGCCACCCCGGAGCCCACAAAATCTTTGTTGCTAAGCGAAACACTGAAGTGAATTTCCTTCCCTCTTACGACCTTCCCTGCCACGGTTGTTAAATGAGTCATGCAGCTGTGAGGCGAATCCGGCTTCCCCTGTGGACTTCACTTGCCAGAGGGTCTCGTGAGCCAAGGATTCTGCTGCAACCGTCATAAATACGAGTCGCTCGCCAATCGTCTGAATTTTGATCCTGTGACCACACCGTGTGTGGGGGGGGGGGGGGGCGGGGGTGTTGCAAGAGACGTGTGAAAAAGCGTCATACGTCGCTTTTTTCCTGTTGTAATTTTGAACGGCCACTAAATGAACGGCTGTAAGCCGAGGAATACCTGTAACAGGTTTTCTCACCTTCACTTTAAACAGGGGGGAAAAAAAGAATTTCTCCTTTTTATACCCTTCAGAGATGAGTTCCTAAGCCACCTACCCCACTTCCTTTGTTAAACCAAACGGCATTCCTGAAGAAAAAAGCCAAGACGAAGGTCTGGCTGATATATTTAAAACAAAACCCTTTGCTGCCCTTCTCTCCCAAGCGCTGGAAAAACCATAACCCTCCCTGGCTGTAAATCACAGGTGCCTGGATTTATACAAGCGGAGCCATAAATCAGGACTGAGGAACCACAATGGCTAAGTTCATACAACTCGTGAAGTCAAAACTCCTTTTATGGCTAAACCTGGTGGGGGTGGATTCTCCCAACCTGGAAAGACCACACACACACACACACACACACACACGGTGCTCTTGGCGGAACCTGGGGGTTGCCTCCATCTTTGTGTTGTGTGAAGCTGCCGTCCTTTCTCCAGGCCTGCCCTGTCCAGAACCTGAGTTTTGTGACTCAGCCAAGCCGTGAACCCAACTGGGATTTTGCTGCTGAGGCTGCGACGCCTACAAAAAATGCACGCCATGGTCTTCATCTCTCATTCGTAGCTGCACCAAAGGACTCAGGTACAGGTAGTCCCCAACTTACGACCACATTTCTGTTGCTAAGCGAGACCATCCGTTAAGTGAAGTTTGCACCGTTTTACGACCTTGTTTGCCCCAGTCATTCAGTGAATCGCTGTGGCTGGTAACTTAGTACCACGGTCGTTAAAGCGAATCTGGTTCTGCTTTACTGGTCAGAAGGTTGCAAACGCAGATCACTTGCCCCCCTGGGAGCCTGCGACCGTCATAAATATGAACCAAGTGTCTGAATTTTGATCCCGTGACCACAGGATGCCACAATGGCTGTAAGTGTGGAAAATGGTCGTTAAGTCACTTTTTTCCAGTGCTGTTGTAACTTTGAATGGGGACCCTTGCAAATCAAGGGCTGCCCGCAGAGCTCCAGGATGAGGGGCGGTTATTTATTTTCTTCATGCGATTGCCCTGCGAGGTAGGACAGACGTAACAATAATGACTTGAGAGAGAGCAAGGACCTTCCACCTTGACCGCTTTAAGACTTGTGGACTTCAACTCCCAGAATTCCTCCTCCTTCTCCAGCCATGTTAGCTCAGGGATTCTGGGAGTTGAAGCCCACAAGTCTTAAAGCGGTCAAGGTGGAAGACCCCGGCTTTCGAGGGAGACCTTGTAGAGGGGCTCCATCTTGGCAGAAATTTAAATCCGGACATTCTTGGTCTAATTCTGAGTCCAGCAAGGAGAAAACCTGTTATCTATTTTCTCTTCTTCAACCATCATCCTATTAAATCATCATCCTTGCACAGAAACCACAGGCAAAAAAGCCCACCTGCCCTAAAACCACATGCAGCTATTTTTTTTAAATATCTCCGGGGGGGGGGGGGGGGGGAGAAAAAACCCACAAAAAACCCCTGGAGGGGGGGTTAAAAGGAAAAAACCCCCCCCCCCCCCCCCAAAGGCCCCTCAAACTTTGCCCATGTCCCACTCACCCCCAGACTTTCCCCCCCCTGCTCCATTTAGAAACCTGGTCACCTCCGTTGGGAACTGGCTGCCATTCCCCAAAGTTTAATACCATCTAAAAAAGTCCCAAAGGGGCTTTTTCCCCCAAAAGGCAACTGGGACTTTTGTTTGTAACTGGACTTTGCAACTGGACTCTGTCCACAAAGTTCTGTTGTCTTTGGAACAAGCCCTTTGGGGACAAGCATGACCGGGAATCTCCATAGAGACATAGAAAGATGCAAACATTCCTAAACTCGGCTGGTTTTCCGCCTCTCTCCCAACATCAAGGCAGCCTTAAGTATCGACAGAACACACACAAACACACATACGCAGACCCCCAACTCCAGATTTCCATTAGGAATTCCAATCACATCCACACGCTCGCCCACGCCTGGGCACAAGCGTGCCAAACCAAGGGGCTGCAATTCACCATCCGTTTTGGGATTTAATGGGATGGCTCGGGAGGAGGAAACGTTCCCTGTGAGCTGTGGCCATCCCACCTTGCACTTCCCAAGCTGGGGAGAAAAAGCTGGGAAGGGCTTAAAACCAGGAAGGAATCTTGCTGATCCCTAGACGGATGGATCAATGGTTCCCCTCGCTCAACCCCTTGAGGTCATTCTGTGGCTGGATACTTTCTCACAACCCCACAAACACCTTGTCTGGAGGGCTTGCTTTTTTTTTTTTCTCAAAGAGCCCGTCTCTTTATGGCCAGAGGCGAAGGGGAGAAGAGAAGATCTGGGTGGGTGGGAATAGCTATGCTCTGGGAACAGAAGCCCCCCCCCCTTCCAAGGGGGCAGAAGGGGTCCCAGACCAACCCTCGCTCGGATCTTTGGAGAGAAGAGAGACAAGAGACGCTGCTGCCCTGCGATCCCAGGGCAAAATTTTCAGAGCTCTGCCTTGGCTCCTTCCAAAATCTTCGCACAGACACACACATACCCCTGGGGTGGGGGGGGGTTGTAACAGCCATTAAACTTTCCACAAAAGACCCCTTTGGGTTTTTTAGAGTCCAAACTTCTCCCTTCCACAGCCCTGGGAAGGCAAAGAGCACCCAAGCCAGCTCTGCTGGCATCCCCAACCCTGCAGGCTCTCTTTGGCCCCAGAGAGAGAGAAAGAGAGGGAGGGAGCAGGAGGGAGGGAGGGAGGGAGGAAGGGAGGGTGGGAGGTGGTGCCCAGAGGCCGCCTTCCTCCCACCCCTCCCCGCCCTCCCCCAGTTGCTCTTCTCAACGCCTCTCCTCCTCTCCTCCCCAAGCAGCGCACTCACTCGAGTGGCAAATGGCATCAGCAGAAGAAGACAAGGGAACAGAGGGAATGAATGAATGAATGAATGGCCTTTCTGCAAGCCCACCAATGGAACCTCAAAGCATTCACAAGGGCTGTCTCTCCTCCCTCCCTCCCTCCCTCCCTCCCCGTCCCCCTCCCCAATTTCCATAGTACCTGCAAGAGGTTCTCCAGCTCTTCCGCGGCTACCGCTCTTCTTCTGCGCGTCTTCTTCTCTCTTCTCTTCGCTGCGTCCAAACAAGCGACCGCCGCCGCCACCGATTAAATCCTTAGGAAGGAGGGAGAGGGGGATGAGTAGGGAGGAGCAGAATCGGCGTACAGCTCCGCGCTCCTTCCTTCCTTCCTTCCTTCCCTCCGTGTATCCCTTTGGAGGTCTTCCAGCAGCTATTATTCACAAGCCGCTGGGGACGGCAGGTAATTAAAAAAAGGCCCCCGTAGCATCCAGTTTTGAAATTTTAATGCCGGAGGTTCAAGAAGCGGCGGGTGTGTGTGTGTGTGCGGCGTGCCAGGCGGTGTGTGCGTGCGTATGTGTGTGTGTGTGTGAGCGCGCGCGCGCGCATGCAGAAGTGGGGATTTGGGGGTTTGGCTGCAGACTGCTAAAAGCAGAAGAGAAAGGCGGTGTGTGTGTGTGTGTGTGTGTGCGTGGGGGGGGGGGGGGGGAAAAGGGGCGGGGGGGGAGGGAAGGAAGGAAGGAAGGGGGCGGGCGGTGGGGAGGGGGGAGACGGGCTTCTTCGCACTCCGGCTATAGAGACATCAGGATCCCCGACGCGGCTGCCGCTGCGTTTCAAGGGGAGGCAGGGACGGCACTGCGCGCTGCTTTTCTCTCGAGTGGGTGGCAGCTTTGCCAACGTGTGATGCGCGACCCAAGCTCCCCCCCCCTCGCCTCTTTCTGAGTGAGAGTGTGTGTGTGTGTGTGCGTGCGCGCGCGCGCTTGTGCCAAGAATAGCAATCAGAAATCAAGGCAGCCCACGGTGCGTCGGGCTTGCGGGCGGGTGTGTGTGTGTGTGCGTGTGCAAGCGGCTGTATAGGGAAAAGAGGGGGGGGGTTCAAAAAGGCTGCAGAGTTGTTTAAACAACCCCCCGCCCTCCCGCCCCCCCTCCTCGCTCACCATCAAGGTGAACGCTAATGAAAGAGGAAGAGCGGAGAACGGCGGCGCAACTGAACGTGGAAAGGCGAGTCGGGGAAAACGAAAAGGACGGCAAAAAGAGAGAAAGGGGGGGGGGGAGAGAGTCGAGAGCTGAGCAATTTCCCACCGCCTTTTCGTGGCTGGCTGCGCCCCTCCCTCGCCTTGAAATCCAACCCCGGGAGGAGGAGGAGGAGGGGGGCGGGCGGAGGGATGCGCCCCCCCCAGCCTCCGCCGGGATGGAGGAGAATGGCGGGGAGGCCAAAGAGCGGTCATCGGGGGTCAGCAGGGAGCTGGGGGGCGGCGGCGGCGGCGAGGATGGGGGGTGGGTGGGCCCATCCAGGGGGAGGAGGAGGAGGAGGAGGAGGGCACGGCGCACCTGGAGCGTTGCATCGCTCGGGCAGCTGCAGGCGGATCAAACAGGCAGTGACTGACGCAGCTCGGATCTCTCGGAGCCGGTGGGGAGGGGATATCGTAGGAGGGGGGGAGGCCGGGTCCTGGCAAATGAGAGTCGGTGGCATCTGGTTTCCCCGGTGTGGAGGCTGGGTTCTGGAGTGGCAGGAGAAAGGAGGCTGGGACGGGGAGGGAACAAAGGAAGGCTCCGTCCCCCTGGCAGCCCGGACGGGATGCAGGAGGGGAGGGAGGCTTCCCCCCCCTCCCTCCCTAGAGGCTGGGCAAGGGGAGGGGGCTTCCTCCCAAGCAATCCGGCCGAATGGGGCAAAAGAGGCTTCCTTCCCTCACCCCACCGCCGATCTCTTGACCCAGGGGGGTCATTCTGGGGAGGGGGGGGGCAGTCTCCGTCAAGGTCTCACCCCTTCCCGTGGTAGTTAACCCCTAGTTTAGAGGCAGGATTAAAGGGATTCTAGGCGACCCCACTGAGCAGGTCACCATCCTCTTCCTCACCAGCCTTCCTGCCCTTTCTCCAAGCAAGGGGGCAACTCTGCCCATTTCTGTGCCCCCCAGAATGGCTTGGCAACCTCCCCAAATCAACCCAGGAGCCCCAAGAGGGCAGAGGAAGGAGGGCTTCCCCCAGGTCTAAATCCAACCCATTTGCTTTTAACCACTGCCCTCTACTAAAACACACACACACACACACACACACACACACACAGTGCTTTTTGGAGTAACAAAGACGGGGGGGGGGGGGGGGGGGGGGAGAGAGATTTACAATCCCTGCCGGCCCCCCAAAGTGGACAGCCTCCAGATGTGCTGAATTAGAGACGATGCAGGCTATAATAGCGCCAATTGGAAAAGTGGGAAGAGATCACGGACATTTGAGATGCTCCAGACATCCAACGAACCGGGAGATGCATCCGTCTACGGTCCTCGCTGCCAAGGGCCGACATAGGTTGCTTGAGCTGGCTGGGGAGGTCTGGGGGTTGGGTGGGGTTGGAAGCCACCCCATTCCCAGATAAGGAGGGCTGGGTCAGAGTCAGCCCACATAGACCTAGAGGCGAAAACATCCGAAGAAGAAGAAGAAGAACGGAGGCAGGATCTGGGTTTGGCTAGCCTAGAGTAAAGGAGGACTGGGGGCGGGGGGGACACAGGATAGCAGAGGTCCAGTATTTGAGGGGCTGCCACAGTGAGGAGGGGGTCAAACTGTTCTCCAGAGCCCCTGAAGGCAGGACAAGGAGCAACGGATGGAGAAACTACCTGGAATTAAAGATCAGGGTTGTCCCAGGGGTGCTTTTGTTTTCAAGAGACAGCTGGACTTCCTTGTTTTTGTCTGAAGACGTTTTGCTTCTCATCCAAGAAGCTTCTTTAGCTCTGACTGGAGGGGGGGGAATGTCAGAGCTGAAGAAGCTTCTTGGATGAGGAGCAAAACGTCTTCAGACAAAAACAAGGAAGTCCAATCCGCCAGTGGGATAGAAGTTGCCTCCAGAAGTTGTGGGAGGTCTTTGAGAAGAAACTGGACAGCCGCTTGTCTGACATGGTATAAGATCTCCTGCTTGAGCAGAGGGCTGGACTAGAAGACCTCCAAGGTCCCTTCCAGCTCTATTCTGATTGATTGATTGATTGATCACCTGAAAACTGGCAATGGGGCAACTTCAGGGAGTCCACCTTGCTTTGAGTCAGTTGCGTTCAAGAAGAATTGGGCCCCAGAGGAAATCCAAGGAGGGGTATAGAAAGTCGGAGCCAGGCTACCTCAAGACCCACGCTTTCGTCCAGGTGGTAAAACCATCACCCCAACCTAGTGGTGGTGAGTTCCACGGTTTACCTACCTACATGCTGCTCCCAATCTTCAGTTCACAACTGTCACTGGGACTGGGAGCTTTGTCACTAAGCGATGCGGTCATTAAGCAAAAAAAATCCCACTTGCTACAGCAGTTCTAGTTGCAGTTGTTAAGTGAATTGCACGCGGTTGTTAAGAGCAAGGTCACGTGGCTGCAACTTGTATCTTCCCGCTGGCTTCTGCATCGGCTTTGCTTAAGGCAACAACGAGATGTCGCAACGGCTGCACAACTTTGAGGATCGCTGGTCACAAACGTCCTCATTTAGTGCCTTTGGTCCCTGAATGAGTGGTCACTCAGCAAGGACTACCCGTTCTCCATCCTAAAGAGAAGGCCGGGAAAGCCAGATCCTGACATTCAGATCTGATGTCTGGGGAGGCCCGGAGCACTGGGAGAACCCTTGTCCTCAGGATACAGACTGCCCACCCCCGACCTCCCCCCTCCAAGTTCTCCAAACCCAGAAGGAATCTAAGCAGCCAACAGCATCCGTGGGCAGCCAGGCGCCCTGCAATCGATCGCCCCACGTTGGGCACCAAAGGAGCGACAGGGAAGGTCCAGAAGGGGAGAGGAAGGAAGGCTGCCGATCGTCCAACCGAGTCCAAACAGGAGACACCCGCCCCCCTTCTCCGCGACTGACAAGAGGCAGGGAAGAGGAGAGGTCCAAGACAGGAAGCGAGCCACGGTGACTCCATGGCCAGCAGGCTAATGGGGTAGAACACACACACACACTCTCTCTCTCTCTCTAAACAGCGGTGCTAAGGAGCAGGATTTCCTGGCTGGAAGGCTGCTCTCCTCCCCTTCTTCCCAAGTGAGCTGGCTGTCCTTGAAGGAAGCAAGACCGCTGCGGTTCCTGGCCGGTTGATTCCAAAGCTTTCTCCTCTCCCCCCCCCGCCAAATCTCTTTTCAACTGCCTCCTTCTTCTTCTTCCTGCCGTGACCGAGGAGGGAATCAAGCTGCAGAGCCCTTGCTCGGGGGGTCAGCCTCTCTGGTTTCCATGGAAAGAGTGAATGGCGAGCCCCTCCCCACGGTTTATTAGAATTCCTTTTATTCCGATGGTGAAGGGGGGGAGGGGGGGCGGCAGAGTACACTGGCTTTCATGTGGCCCATAGGAGAGGCAGAGGAAGGTCAAGGCGGGGCGGGCGGGCGGGCGGGGGAGGTGTCCTCTCAAGGAGAAGACAAACCGGGTGGGAGGGGGCTGTTTGGAGATTTAATTTCCATGCAGGCTGCCGCAGCTCCAGCAAAGCCACGAAAGCCCTTTTTATTCCGAACAGATGTTGCAAAGAGACCCACCAAGGTTTGCAAAGCTGCCTGTGTTCCTTTCCCCTTTCGAGCCAAGAAAATGGGCTGGGGGGGGGGGGGGGGCTTCTGCAAAGGAGGAGGAGGAGGACAATTCAGACAACCAGAACTCCCAAGGAGGGGAGATCCATGTCGGCTTAAAACCCACCTCCCCAGCTGCCCAAGAGGCACAGAGGTCTTGGGGACAAACAGCTGCAAACAAAAACCAAACAGCTGGCAACCTTGGGGGAGCTGGAGACGGAGGTCTGGTAAAGACAGCGCTGGGCCAGGGGGTGGGGCCACACAGAGGGGGCGGTGCCAAAGGAGGGAGTAGGCGGGGCAAAGATAAAAAATCTGAAGCTCTGAACAATTTCTTCCTTCAGCTTATCAGGGCTTCTTCTCCCTCACAACAAAGACTATTGAGTAGGAAATGCATTTCCAGGTAGCCTGCAAAGGACACAACCTGTGGTGGGGTTCAGCCGGTTCGCACCAGTTCAACAGACCTGGTTGTTAACTTTCTGAGCAGTTTGGTGAACTGGTTGTTGGAAGAAATCATTAGAGCAGAGAACCAGGTTGTTGAATTATTTGAATCCCACCACTAGACACAACACACACAGAGAGAGAATCCTCACCCAAACCACCCACCGGACCCTCTCCTCCTCTGGCCAAAGGTTCAGAAGACCCTTGGAAAGAAGCCAAGAATGGTGGCTGGGAAACCGTGGGAAGATAGCTTGCGGCCTTGCAGCAAGTGTCGGGCCTTGGAATCTTTGGTCCATCTCCTCACTCCAAACTTATGAAACTTCTCCGGTCCCCAAGTTACAAAGCACTGGGAAAATCCTAGTCCAATTTCCCCCCAGGGAAGCTGCTCCATTTTCTGTTGCTAACCAGAAGCCCCGCAAACACCAGTTTCCGGCAAAAAAAACCAAACCCCAAACCATTGCAAAATGGGTTCACGTAACAACCGGGTTACTAACTTACCAACTGCAGTGATGATTCATTTAACAACTGAGGGGAAAAAAGGTCACCGAACAAGGCAAAACTCGCTTAACAAATGTCTCCCCGAACAACAGAAATATTGGGCTCCATTGTGGTTGTAAGTCAAGGACGATCTGTACCCTTTTTTTCAGGGTGGTGGCGTCTTTCGAACAGTCCCTAAATGACTAAGTCGTAAGTTGAGGTCTGACTGTACATGCCACGCAGGGGAAGGTTTCTGAACTAGAGTCAATCCATCCACTCCGAAACCCCACCATTTTTGCTAGCTTTTCTGGGCTCTCCTAAAGGTCCAGTATTGGCATGTAGACGTTGCGGGTCTGTTTCCTCCTGGCCTCCAAATGGCAGCCTTTGTTTTATTTCAGCTCCTCTCTGTCAGCTACCAAACGAAAGAGGTATATTTTAGCGCTGGGTAAATGGCTCCCTGTCTGCCTCCAGCGCTGCTTCAGCACTCAACCGTTTTGAGCAGGCTTCCATTTAAATAAATTAACTTATGCAAACGAAATGGCGCTCCTTCTGATGACTCCAGGGAGGGGCCCGGACTCCCCCCCCCCCCCCGGTGCCCTCAGGTGCTTTCACTGGCTCATGCACGAAATTGCTCCTCGCTGTCGAACGAATCCATCGTCCGTTTCCCCCCACCCCCCAAAAGGGGGGTAATTGCATTGTGGTCACGTTCGACAGCCATCCTGGGGACTTTGGAGTCATCCGCTAATTCTCGCCAGCCTCCAGGGAGGAAGGAAAGAGGCCGCCAGCAGAGCTGGAGAGCAATCTGTCCTCCTGGCAGGTGGAGGAAATTCCTGCTCCCTACCTGAAGGCCAGGGAAGGGGGGCAGGGGAAGGCGTGGGGAGCAGGAGCAGGGCCCACGTCAGACATCCAGATTAGAATCGGGGTCCCCCAACTGCCCCCAGACCAAGCAGTCAACGACCAAAAGAAAGATTAAATATGGAACTGAGAACGAGCCACAAGGACACCTGAGTCAATTCCGAGCCAATTCAACGCTCCGCTTCCAATGGGAAGGATCGATCCAATATACGTTAGTCCTCAATTTGGGGACCCTGATTTCCATTCTAAGCAAGAGGAGTTAAGGGAGTTGCGGCCGATTTATGACCCTTTTTCGCCATGGTCATTAAGTGAATGACTGCAGTCGTTAAGCAAAACACACGGTTGTTAAATGAATCTGGCTTTCCCCATGGATGTTGCTTGGTGGAAGTCAGCTGGAAAGTCACAAATGGCAATCCACACAACCCCCCACAGGATACTACTCATAAATGCAGTATCTGCCAGTTGCCACGCACCCAAATTTTGATCACATGACCGTAGGGTCTGCTGTAATAGTCATAACTGCGAGGACTGGTCATAAGCTGGTTTTTTCCAGGGCGATTTTCAAACTTTAATCACATGACCATGTGGATGCCATAAGTGTGAAGACTGGTCATAAGTTGCTTTTTCTGGTGCTATTTTCACTTCAAAAGGTCACCAAACGAACGGTTGTAAGTCAAAGACTACCTATAGGCCACTTTGAATCGCTCCCGAGTGAGTCAACTCTCTGCAACCAGATTGTTTGAGGCAACCGTTGAAGGGGGTGCCAGATCCAATCGAATGCTTTGCCCCAATTTGTTCTTTCGATTGGGAGATGATGGACATCAACTCACCAGACTGAATTTTCGCTCAGTCATGATAATCGCACGAAAAGTATTTTGCTGAAGTCCAAAGAAGTCCAAAGAAGTCCAAAGTCAGTTCTTTCTGGATCGCAGCCCTGGCACCGTCCTTATTGGCTTTGGGTGGCCCTCGGCCTGGTGGTGGCCTCTCCTCTACCCCCGCTCATGTTCTGCCAGGACTTCTGCCACGACAATGGTGCCCTTGTGCTCTCCTCTGCGTTGCCATCTGTTCCGGCTTGGGCACCGGGAACGCCGCTAAAAGCCTGGCCTGGACCCCTCCAGCTGCCGACACGCGGGATTATGATGGTAGCCATGGTGGTCGCGTTCCGTTTTGGTCCTGACCCAGAGCTTTCTCTTCCTGCCATTTTAGTTCTTTCTCGTCACGCCGGATGCCATCTCTCACACAGGGAGCCTGAAGCGTTTTGCTGCCTGAAGGAAAGGTTAGCGGTGTTCCATCCGTCCGTCCTCACAGCGCACCCGGAAGCCAACTGAGATGGAAAACGGTCTAATTTCAGCCACGGTGGCTCGTTTTGGCCCTCTGGGTATCTGTCTACGAAAGGGCCTCGTTCTCTCCCATCGATGGAGGTGCACGCATAGCGCCACATCAGCCTCCTGTTCATCCTGGCGAGAAATGGGGAGATTCCCACCAGCTCAAGAGGCTGAAACTTGACGAATTGAATCCATTACCCAAACAACGCACAACTGCGCAGGTCTGCACCACATATCCCATTCCCTCTTCCCGAGAAACCTGGATCTCCCCTGGCATACTGCAAGACCTATCATCCTTGGTCCAGTGGTACAGCCACAATGTCCAAGCCACGTTCTCTGGTTCGATGACACCTTAAGACTTCACGGTTTGTTCCTTAGCGCCTCTGAACCCAGGGCACAAGAGAGGTCCTTTCCTCCCCTGGGCCAAACATCGAAATATACTGGTTTACATGGGATTTTGCTCGTCAGAACATCGCAAAAGGGTATCGCACGACCCTGGGATGCTGCAACCGTCGTAAATATGAACCGGTTGCCAAGTATCCGAATTATGACCGGGTGACCATGGCAATGCTGCATCGGTCATACATGTGAAAAAAGAGTCGTCGGTCTCTTTTTTAGTGCTGTCATAACTGAACGGTCACTAAATGAACAGTTGCAGTTGGAGGACCACCTGTAGTGATAAAAGCAAACCTAGACTGTCCTTTGAAGCTGTTGTATAGAAAGGCAGGTGTGCCCTTCCACACCTGAAGAAAGACAGGATGAGAACTAACTTGGAGGCACTTGTGGTGGGCATTATCACAGCCACCCTTCACGAGGTGGGAATTTGGGAGAGGAGAAAGATTCCTTTAAGTCCCCCCAAAGCTTGGGGGGGGGCGTCTTAACTGATGTAATCCCCTGGGGGAATCTCCTCAATTGGACTTAGTATCTCAGGCCAGCAGATGACGACGGAGAGCGGGACCAGGCACGTCTTGCAAAGGGATCCTTGCTAAAGCAATCGCCGCGACGATTATTTTAACCGGGACCCGCTCTGGAGTCCACCGACAGAAGGAACGGCAGGAAATCAATACCTCCCCCGATTGCATGTTGAAAGCCGGGCGGAGAAGGACACTGGGCCACGGCCGCGGCGGTTGGGGAAAGGGGAAGAGCAACTTGGTTGGCAGCCCCCATAGAGGAGCCCTCCTGCGTTCGGCTGACCCACCAGGACAGCCAAAAACACTGCAGCCGCCAATACAACCCACTTTCCAAACTAAACGGACGAATAACCATGCGAGACGAGAACGTGGGCATGAAGGCCTGTGCACGGACAGACACGCATCAGCAGGAAAGTGACACTCCATTTCATCCTTCCTCTTTCCCCCCCCCACCCCCCCCGGCCCCCTTCTCCAGAGTTCAGAAACCGGTGGCGGATTTGGCATCCGTTTCCCACCCGCACCCCCACTTTCCTCCGTTTCTCTTTCCTTGTCTGTTCCTGCCTCTCCCACCCAAGACAGGGCTGCCTCTCTCTCTCTCTCTCTCTCTCTCTCTCCCCCCCCAGCCCCCACAAGACGGAGGCCAAGGTGCGAAGGAGCCACCTTTTATTCCAAGCACGGCGCTGCTCGGAGCAATTAGCAAGGAGCTGGAAAACCAGGCTCACAGCAGATAGGATTGGATCCATCAAAAGGAGAAGGGAGGCACATCAGGGAGTTGGGAGGGAGGGGGGGAAACGCTATTGGGGCTGGGGGGCGGGGATGCAATGACAGCCATAAATGACTCTGGCAGCAATTGCCTGCCAGCACAAACCACCTTCTGTCTAGCACAAGGAACTGAAGCTAAATGTCCCCCTCGGCGTCCAATTCTAAGGCCGGCTCTTTCCCCACCTCAGGGGACCCCCCCCCCTCCTCGGCCTCAGCAGCGCCCTTGCAAAAGAGATGTTTGTTCTCTGCGCACCACTCATGGCAGGAAAAGAGGGGGGGGGAAACAGACTCCTTACAGGTAATCCTCAACTTACAACCGTTTGCTCAGTGACCGAAGTTACAAGGGCCCCGGTTTTTTCACACGTATGACCGTTGCAGCATCCCCGGCGTGACGTGATCCAAATTCAGAAGCTCGGCAATGGATTCCCATTTATGACGGTTGCGCGACAGTCTCAGGGGTCCTGAGGTCCCTTTGGGGGAATCTTCTTTCCAGCAGTCAAGGAGGAAGCCTGATGCACATCACAACCGGGTGGCTAACTGAACCGCTGCAGTGATTCGCTTAGCAACTGTGGCCCAGCCAGGTCGTAAAATGGGGCAAAACTCAATCACTCTGCTTTTAAGCAACAGAAATTTGGGGCTCAACTGGGATCGGAAGTCGAGGACTACCTGTATTAATGGGGAACCCTCCCGCGGGGTCTACCCTCCCCAAAAAAGACCCTCTTTCTTCCCCCCATGCCTGCGGTTCAAGAGTAGGGGCTGCGAATCGCCCCATTTCCATGCATTTGAACGAGAAAGGGTCCGTGCCAAATTCACAATTTAGCTATATCCTGTTTTCCTTTTTTAATCTCTTTTTGTTTTCTTTCAGCCTCTCTGCATTTAGTTCCAACGAATGACCAAGTTTTTAGAGGAGGGAAGTTGAAGGACATCTCTCTGCCCGCCTATTCCGTAATTCCGTTATTTCCCTTTCAATCCACCTTTCCTCTCAATGACCCTGGGGAAAAAAATCTGTAGCCCTTCCTTATTGGGGAAACACCCCCCCTCCTCTTTCTAATTTCCCTGTTCCCCTCCCGCCACAGTAAATTCCCAGCTGTACAAAAAGAAAAAGTGGGGAAAAAGGAGGTTGTAAGAAATCTGAAATATTCCTCCCGCTGCAAAACTCTTAGGAGATTCCTCACCAAGGCCACAGGGGAGAGAACGGATGAACTCCACACTTTCTAGCTGTTACAATGGTTCTTTTCCGACTGCCACAGCATTTATTTATTTTTTTAAAGCAAAACTAAATAAATATGAACTGCAAAGAGCGATTTTATCTGGGCATCCTGTCTCAGTGGGAAAACTCCATCTCCTTCTCTTCCGCATCCCTTTGTTCGAGGCCGAATCCCCAGCCAGCCAGTTTTGCCAAAGCCCCGGAATTGAACAATGGCAATTCTGCATCTTGCTTGGGATGTCAGAACTTGTCTTGCAGGCGCCTCTGGTGCCCCAAACCCATTTCTCTGTAGAGTTGGACCAGCCTGGATTGGAGTGAATTTCCGCCTCCGTTTCCATCCCCAGAAGCCCCCTTTTTTTGCAGCATCTTGACAGGGTCACTGACCAGATCTTCTCCCGGGAGAAAAAAAAGGAGACTTCCTTGCTGCCCTTCCTTGATTGAGGCAAGGACCTCAGCACTCCAACTGCTTCCACGAAAGGGGTGGATTGCAACACCCAGCCCTCTTCATTGACCTGGCCCCTGAGAAGATAGGGAAGGTGGTCCATGACGACTTGAAGAACATCTACTGGAGAAGGGTAATGTGAAAAAAACAAAGAAACTAGGCTTTGGAGAAGACAGGACAGCACCCTCCAACACCTGAAGGGCTGTCACTGCGTTGATTTGTTCTCCGTAGCACCCGAGGGCAGGACAAGAAGCTCTTGAGAGGGAGATCCAATTTGGAAATAAGGAGGAATTTCCCGACGGGGAGAACCACGAAGCAGTGAAACCATTTGCCATCACTGGAGGTTTTCAAGACAAGATCGGACAGTCATTTATCCAGGATAAGGGTGGTGTCCAGGATAGGAGCCAGGTGGCACAGTGGTTAGAATGCAGTAAAGCAGGCTAACTCACTGCCCACTGCCACCAGTTCAATCCTGACTGGCTGAAGGTCGACTCAGCCTCCCATCCTTCCGAGGTGAGTAAAACGAGGACCTGGATTGTTGGGGGCGAGAGGCTGACTCTGTCAACCGCTTAGAGAGGGCTGGAAAGCACTGTGAAGCAGTATATAAGTCTAAGTGCTAAGTGGGAAGGAAGGAAGGAAGGAAGGAAGGAAGGAAGGAAGGAAGGAAGGAAGGGCCATGTGGCACAGTAGTTAGAATGCAGTATTGCTGACTCTGCCCATTGCCAGGAGTTCAATCCTGACCGGCTCCAGATCAATTCAGCCTTCCATCCTTCCCAAGCGGGTAAAATGAGGATCCACATTGTTGGAGGTGAGAGGCTGACTCTGTAAACTGCTTAGAGGCCCCTGTGAAGTAGTATATCAGTCTCAGGGCGATGGCTATGATATCAAGACTCCTCCCTCGGACAGGGGGTTGGACTAGAAGACCTCCAAAGCCCCTTCCAGCCCTAGTGTTCCACCATGCTCTTCTCCCAGACGTGTCCTGTTCCAAGATCGGGCTCCGCCAAGGCCCCTCTGCTTCCTCCCAGCTTTGCTTTCCAACGTTCTCCTCTCCTTTCACATCCAGCCCTGCCGCTTGCCGACGGGTCCAGCCCAGGCTCAGCAGGAAGGGAACGGCTACCGTCGCACGCCTCCTCGCCCTCTCCCGATGGGGCGAGCCGCCACGTGCTCCTTTGGGTGGCACCTGCAGAGGACGGCAAAAGCAGCACCCCCACCTGGACCCGGTTTCCAGGAGCCTCTCTGCCCCTTCTCCGCTCACGTCCCTTTTCGGTAAAGGAACGGCAAACATTTCTCTGGCGCATGATTAGAGGCTGATTACTAATGGTTGCTTCTCCACCCAGTGAGGAATGGTTTTGGCAAGGAAATTTGGAATAATAGCTCACACGGAACCTCTTAGCAGCTGCAGAAAACACACAAAAGGCCGAGGAGGGAAGGAGGTGGGGAAGAAAAGATTTCCACATCCTTTCAGGAGCGGCGGCGTGGATGCACTTGTTTCCCTCCAGATTTTACTGCACTAGGAAGGGGCTGACTCAACTCTTCCGAACAACGGCCTTGTGGAGTGGCGCAGCCGGCCCCGTCGTTTCCGGATCACGTGGCAAAAACCCCAGAACACAAGGAAGAAAGAAAAGTTCACGGGGGTCAAACTGAATTTCTGCACCAGCAGCGGCCAGCAAACCGGCTAAAGGAAATGGCAAGAATGGGACTCCAACGGCCTTCCGTTGCTTCTTCCCTCTGGTATCTAAAGCTCACAAGCAACGGATGGAAACTTATCAAAGACGGATCCAACCCAGAACCAAGGAGAAACTTCCTGACACTGAGGACAATTAACCAGTGGAACAACTTGCCACCAGAAGTTGTGGGTGTTCCATCACTGGAGGCTTTTAAGAAGAGACCGGACAGCCTTTTGTCCGGGATGTCCCTTCCAACTCTGTCATTCTGTTATCGCGATGAACGGTTGCAAGAACGAGGTACGTCCCGTCTTATGAAAAGAACGATTGGAAGGAGCACGGTCGCTGAACTCCAGGATTGAGGGGATGCCACAGGGATGAAGATGAGAGGGTCAACCTATGTTCTGAAACACCTGAAAAGCAGGACAAGGAGCAACGGACGGAAACTCATCAAGGCGAGAAGCCACTTAGAACTCAGGAGAAACTTCCTAAGAGTGAGGACAATCCACCAGCGGAATGGCTCCCCTTCAGAAGCTGCGGGTGCTCTGATACTGGAAGTTTTAAAGAAGAGATTGGACAGCCATTGGTCCAGAATGGCATAGGGTCTTCTGCTGGAGTGAGGGGTTGGACTAGAAGACCTCCAAGGACCCTTCGAGCTCTCTTATTCTGTCACTCTGTGATCCTGCCAAGCCAACTGCTACGGGGGGGGGGGGGGGCTGCACCCCCGGTGGGAAAACCAGGGATTGGAGCTGCGAAGGAGCAGGTCACCAGCTCAAGAAGAAAGGAAGGACCTCCGCCCTCCTCCCAATAGCCTCCCCCCTCTGAAGGCATCTCAGGGGGTTCACCGGGGAAGATCAGCCTCCGAAGGGGAAGGCTTCTGGAGAGATCTGCGCGCCGCCTGGCCAATTTATGTACCAGCATGTAATGCGCACGGTTAGAGGCTGCCCATGTGGAAATGTCAGTGTGCTTAGAAGTCATTAGCTGGGGAGACAGGGAGAGAGAGAAAAGACGGGGATGGGGACGAGAGAGTGGCTGGAACCACGAGGGAGGAACCGAGAAGGGGAAAATAATTAATTTTGAGGAATTGTTTAGCATCGGCCTCTTTGCTTTCCTCCTTGCGGTTTGGGGATTTGGCACTGCTGCAGAGGCGAGGAGAGCGTGCAGAGCCAACGAAGGTGATTGGCAGCGTTTCCTCTGGAAGCCAATGAAAGAGGAAAAAGCAAGAGCTCCCCCCCCCCCCCCCCGAGAAGGAGATCTTCCCTCCTCCCAGCCTCAATTTTCTGAGTTTTCAAGCCATCCAGCTATTTACTGTCAGTTCTACGGTAATGCTGTTGAAAAGACTCCCTCGCAGCAGCAGCAGCGTCTTCAAATCGCTGCCCTCTGAATCTTATTAACACCCCCGTGATTTGTCGCTGGGGTTCGGGCTAATCAATTTAACACCATTAGACTGAGGGAGAGAAGAGCTTTGAGCTCGGCTGGTGACGAGCCCAGGAAATCTTTACCGGCGGTGGTGAAAAATTATGGGTTCGACAGGAGGAAGGAACGTCCGGATAGACCCCTCCGGGTTAAGCCAAGGGTGTCCAACTTGGGCCGCTTTTAAGACTTGTGGACTTCAACTCCCAGAAGTTGAAGTCCACAAGTCTTAAAGTGGCCAAGGTGGGACACCCCCTGGCTAAAGCAACGAAGGGCTGAAGGGTTGACTCAGACGAAGTTCTCCAGCCAACTTCCCTTTTCTCCCAGTGTTGGAAGAGTCTGCTTCCTACACTGGTTTGGAATGGACCCATCAATTTCCTTCTCTCTCTCTCTCTCTCTCTCTCTTTTTTAAAAAAAAAAAACAAAACAAAAACAAATTATCATGTTCCATAAGTGAGCCACAAAATGTTTGCGGGACATGCGCAACGAGTTCCTTTTCTATTCTGAGTTTCAGGGAGGCCCTTGAAGGCCACCACTGAGCTCTTTCTTATCCCAAGCTTCAATTTGCCAAGTCTTGAATTTCTCAAGCAGGTAACATGCACTGTTTCAGAGCTACCACTGAAGGCAGAAGCTTTTCCCCTACCCAAGCAGATTCGCAGATTCACACACACACACACACACACACACACACACACACACACACACACACAGATACAAACACACGACCAGCTTTCAAACATGAAATATGCACCCTGACATTTGAGGAACAGGAAGCCTGGGTTTCTGACATTTTGGCCCTCGGTGACCCCCACGTCCCCCTCCCCAAGGTCACCTCTGCTTGGTCTGTCAAAGTCAGCAGTCCTCTTATATCGTAATCTTAACAAAAAGGGGGGACAACTCACACACACACACACACCCCTTTGGATGCCATAACTATATGATGATTTATTCCATTTACGCCTCATGTTTCCTTCAAAGCAAAACGCAGCTTGAAGCGGCAAAACAAGAAAGAACAAATAAAATGCAGAAAGAACTAAAAGTGTGTGTGTGTGTGAGGGGGGGGGGAATTGCAATGGTCTACAACACCCCAACCAAGATTCTCATTCTTGATGGTGCCAAAATGTGACAGAGCCTTCAGAATGAGCTTTGATATGGGCTAGAAGATTGGGGGCAGCCATGGCTTGTCAACTTAACCGCATATTCCCTGGACTCACATATCCCTCTAGGTTTAAAACCAGGTTTGGTGAAATCTCTGGGTCTGAGTCTACCAAGCCAACAACAAGCCAGTTTCATTTTGTTTCGCTGTGTTATGTAAATCGGACAGGACACACTCCAGTAGATCAGAATAAGTAAATATGTTGTCCAAACACCCTAACCAAGTTAATTAGCCCCAATGATTAACCCAGATGGAATCAGTAAACCCAGAAAATTACAGCTTTAGCCTGAGTCGCTGGGCAACTCTTGGAAAACAGCAATTGTCCAGACAACAGATGAGTTGTGTCAGTTGCGTTTTCCAAAGATGCTATCATGTGTTTCAAATATCTTGAGAAACTCAACTCCGCTGAAGATCTCAAGATGGTGCAGTGTCAAGCCATCCACTGGCCACCATTGGCCTATGGTTTATGGAACAAACCATAGTTCCTTTGTTCACATGCCGGTAAGCTAAGAACACGATTCACAAACCACAATCCGGGGAGCCCCCCAGTGTCCCGAAGCAAAGGGGAATCCATGGCATGGCAGCTTCTGTCCACCCATGTCAGGATTTGGCTTCAAGACCTGTCATGCCCCTAAGGTAATATCCTCCAACCTTGGCAACTTTTAACACTTGTGGACTTCAATTTCCTGCTGGGAAATCTTGGGAGTTGAAGTCCTTAAAGCTGACTTAGGTTGACTTAGACAATATTATTCTGTAAATATCTACAATAGACCAGAGTCTGGTTTGGCCACTGGGACTCCCAGTTCTGGAGAATGAACCAGGATTTGGGCAGGTGGTCCTTTTTCCTGCCTTAACTCTGTCCTGGCTTCTGCCTCTTGGTCACCTCTGGGTCTGGAGGCATCTGAAGGGTCAGCTTGGAGAAAGACCCACAATCTGAGAGACACTCATACTCTGTAGGGTGGACATCTGGGGAATTCCCCACCCCCCCTTTTGCTTTAAGGCAAAGTCCAACTGTGAATGGCCTGAGCTCCTACGTGGGTGGCCAGCCGGCCTTGTGTCCAACAGCAACAGATGCAGCCTCTCAAACTCGACTTGAAGCAACCCAGATGCCGGAGCCTGAAGTAGTTGTGCAGAACTGGCGCCTGGTAAGAGGCAGGAGCTATTTCAGTGGCTGCACACACACACACACACACACACACACAACCAGCTTCGCCTGCCAAGAAGGGGGAAGAGGACACAGTAAGACCATCCTGAAGAATCTGCCTCACCAACACAACCAGAACCGAGTGCCTTCGACTTGGCTGCCCTGGCAAGATTTCAAGCGAGCTCTCAGCCCTCTGGCTGTTAACCTTGACAGCTGATCAATAACATCTGTAACTGATTGTTATTGGCTGTCTCGGCACAACTTGGGCATCCAGATTGACTGCTGCAAACCTTGATTAGCCAGGACTGCAAGTACACGGTGGTGGTGGTGGTGTTAGAGCCTTCCCTACCTGGATCACATCTGGGGCACCCAGGAGGCTGGTTGTCTTTCACCAGGGCAGAGGGAGAGGGGGAGGAGAGAGAGGGAGGGGGGAGAGAAGAAGAGGGAGAGGGAGGGAGAGAGGGAGAGTGGGAGAATGGAGAGAGTTAAAGAGGGAGGGAAAGAGGGAGGGAAAGAGGGAGGGAGGGAGAAAGAGAGGGGGAGAGAGGCTCCCCAAAGGGTCAGAGCGAGAGAAAGAAAGAGGTCAGCCCCAGGCCAAGGCATTAGGGGACCGGAGGCTAAAGCCTACGGAGCAGGCCTAGGTGCGAGACTAAGGCAGGGATCAGAATTCAGCAGCAGTCGTCTCTCGCCTTAATCCGGGAAAGCAATGCGCTTCCTTTCCCTTCGCCTTCGCTTTGCATTTTTCATCGCCCTTATCCCAAACGGGGCAGCCATCCGCCACAGGGATGGATTAATTCCACGCACACACACACAAAAATAAAATAAAAAATGGCCCCCCTCTCTCTTTCTGACCCGACAGCCGTCTCCCCTCTCCAGCGCCTCCAGACCAAGGAATAATTGCAAGCCAGCAAGCATCATTAATTAGCAGCAGATGGTGCACCACGACAGGTAACTCACTACCTCCATGGCCAAGCCGCTGACTTCTGGAGCTGCTGCCAGAGGAACAGCGGCGGCATCTGAACCACATTCCCCTCAGCCACTGGTGTGTGTGTGTGTCTGTGTGTGTGTGTATGTGTGTGAGAGAGAGAGAGAGGGAGGGAGGGAGGGACATGCAGAGCTGTTAGCAGAGAAGTGAAACCACTCCCGCTGGAGCAGGAGGGGTAGGAAGGAAAAACCCTTTGTAACTCCGGCAGGGAGCTGTGTTCAAGGCACCAGTGAGATAACACGCTGCAGAAAACCGGGCAAAGCCTCGCACCTCCCTGCTTTCTGGCTGTAAGATTTACCGGCAAAACATTAATGGGCCTGCTCAGTATTCCACTCCAGACGGCAGATAATGCCTTTGCCAAACTAACTGCAATAAATTAATTAAATTAATCTGCTCCATGGGGCCAGCTCCACCCCGCCCGATGCCAACGCCGTGGAGATAAGAGGGGCTCGGCTACCTTCTCTTCTCTGGCCTCCCTCCTCCTTTTCCTTCAACAACCTCCCTGCCCACTCCTCCCCGGCAGCTCCCCCTCCCACCCACCCCCCAGTTACTCCTGAGTTTTCGGCACTTTTGGCATTGTAGGCCACCTGCCTGTTTCAGCTAATCGTTGTCCTGGCGGTTTAGATCACATTCGTTTTCCATGTAATTAAGACTGTCCGGGAGGGCACGCAGCTGTTTCTGGCGGTCGTTCCCTCTTACACGTCAACGTGCCTCCTGCACAGATAGGTGCAATTAACCAGCCCTGTTCACAGTCATTAAGCATTAATGCACCTCATTAGCATAAGAACTGGGAAGGCTTGGATGCAGAGGAAACCCCGTAGGAGAGACGGAAAGGCACAGGCGAGACAACAGGCCCACCGTCCGGCTGACCCCCGCCCTACACATTTCCAGTGGGTCTTGAGAATCCATCTGACAACACCCCCCCTTCCCCCACCATCAACGGCACCTTCGTCTACCCTACCCAGGTGTATGAGAACTGGGGGGCTTAGATGAATCTGTGGTTAGGGGTCCAGATAAAGGATAGGACACTTAACCAATGGGACATCGGTGTCCATCCTAGCAAGACGTTCTTAGCTAGGAGGGTCAAGAGACCAAGGGAACTGTTGATGCTCATAGCATCTTCTCCGTGGCAGCCATATGGTGACGCAGCCACGTGTCACGTGTCTCTTCCAGGACAGAAGAAGCTTCTTGGAATGAGAAGCGAAACCCCTTCAAGGAAAAACAAAGCCCAGTGGCCTTTTGAAGGGGAAAAAAAAGCACCTTTTGAACAACCCTGACCTGGAGAACCGAGAATCTCCATAAACATCTCTTCCTGCAAGCCAACACTCTCCCCTGGGTCAGACATGGGGCAATGACAATGAAGAGCAAGATGGATGAGAAGAGATGCCCCATCTTGGGAGATCCGAAAACTGTTCTGACCAAGGCTTCCCGAGACCGTAATTAAGCGTAAGCTTAGTTAAAACAACTCTTGTTTTATTTGAACGCTGAGAATTATGTTCATTCCCAGCCTGTAATGAGTCCCAAACAGTCCCTCAAGATAAGCATCCACCTTTCTCTCCTTTGAATGGCTGCCAACAACTAAAGTGCCAAATTAACTGTAAAAAGCCAAACAGAATACAAAGTCCACAAAAAGAGTCAAGGTTGAATCCGAACGACTTTGCTTCCTGCAAAGGATTCTCTACCTTTGCCTGTCCTTTATCCCTTAGGGGAGGGCCAATCCACTCCCAGCCTTACACCCGAGTCATCCCTTCTGCTTCAGCTGCTCTCGCCTTCTAGCAGCTCTGCACACACGCGCACTGGGAACAGGCTCCCACTGTTCCTCTATCTCGCTGCTGCCAGACTCCGGAGGCTCCAGAGGCAGCACCCCACTCCCAGATGGTCCCGGCCCCATCTCTGCATCGGACGCGGGACCCTCATCCGAGTCCTTTCCAGACTTTTGGACTGGTCCCCGTTCTTCTCCATGGTCCGGTTCCACTGCAGTCTGCACCGGCTGCAAGCGAACCACAACAAAAACAAAATTCCCAGGCTGGCCATGGCAAGGGGAAAAACCAGAGGGCCGTTCTGCTCTTCAGTCCATCAGCCAAGGGTGGTAGTGGCAGAGGAAGACTTGAGTAGTTTACAACTACTAGCCTACAACTGCCCTGGTTTTCTGCTCAGCCACAGCGAAGATGCTCCCAACTTACAATGGTTTTGAATTGTAACTATTCAAAGTTAACAAAAAGTGACTTATGGACGTTTTTCACAGGTTACAACCAACCTTCGGAGCGCCCCGTGATCCCGTAATCACCATTCGTCCTGGCTCATTTTTATGATGGTTGTTGCATAGGTGTCTCCGGGGTCACGTGATCCCCTTTTGCGACCTTCTGACAAGCAGAGTCGAGGGGGGGGGGAGCCATATTCACTTAACATCCGGGTTGCTTCATTTAATGACTGTGGTTGATTCACTTAACAATGGTGGCAAGAAAGGTCCTAAAATGCAAACCTCACTTAGCAAGAGAATCTTGCGCTCAATTGTGGCCGTACCTTGAGGACTATCTCTACCTACAGAGAAAGTGCCTTCCTTGGTCAACAGAGCCCTGAACCTTTCCAGAAAGTCTCTCTGTCTCTCTCTCTCTCTCTCTCTCTCTCTCTCTCTCTCTCTCTCTCACACACACACACACACCCCATCACGGTTCCAGTCAAGATCAGACCAGGGATGACAAACATCCGTCCTGCCCATCAAGCGTCGCCCTCAATCTTCCTTCCACCCCAGGGGACCAACAGAGGCAGCCCCAACCACAGCCCTTCCGGGCACCCTGGAGACCCCCCCCTTGCCCCGGAGTTCCCACCCAAGAGCCAAAGGGGTAAAGCCGGAGTTGAGGTTGCTCATTCCACCACCACCCCGCCCCAGATAATGTCTGAACGGAGCCAAAGCGCTTGAAATGAGCACCGAGTCCTTAGGGAGCTTCTACAAAATGGGAAGCAATTTCTTCCAATTCAACACCTGGATTGTTCCTCTCTCTCTCTCTCTCTCTCTCTCTCTCCCCCTCTTTTTTTTTCCAACGGCAGCAACGTCGTCGGAGTCAGGCCAGCCCCCTTCCTCGCCCCCTGCTCAGAAAATGACAGAGGTGAGGCAGCCCTGGTCCTCCATCAACTGGCTGGTGCCAGCCTGCCTCTCTCTCAATTTTGCCTTTTGTTTTGGGGCCTTTCTTGTTTAGCGCAATTATAATTAGCCAGGACGGCAGCAGGGGTGGGAAAAAAGGAAAGAAAGGGGAAAAAGAAAGAAAGGCAAGGCAAGCAGCTCGGGGAGACAAGGACGGCTTGTTTTGCTCTCTCTCTTTTTTTTTTAGAAGTATTATTTATTTTTTTCAAAGGCCGCCGAGCCGCCACTCCGTAGCGTTTCTGCAGGTCTGTGTCTATTGTACTGCCTCGAGCATCTGAGAAGACACGTGCGGGCACCAGGGTTTTATTGTAAGCTGTTTCAATGGCAAACGAAGGGGGAAGGACGGGGAGAGGAGGAGAGGCAGGCAGGCAGGCAGGCTGAGATTCAGCCTTGGGAAAAAGAAATGCCTTGCCAAAGAAAGACAGAGAGAGAGAGAGAGAGAGAGAGAGAGAGAGAGAGAGAGAGAGAGAGAGAGGGAGGTGGAGAGCCAGCAATGAAGGCGGCGGCAAATCACTTTTTTACTTGAGCTCTTGGCATTTCCTCTCTGGCATTGCTACCTCCAGGACCGGTGACTTTGCTGGAGTGCTGGGGATTGGGGAGCGGGGGGGGGGGGGCTGGGCTCTTTTTTTCCCCACCTCTATCGCTGGCAGCAGCTGGCCTCCTTTGTCATCCCTGGCTGTGATTAGAGAGGAAGCTGCCAGCTCTCCTGGCTAAGGCTAAAACAATCGTTTTCTCCTTCGGTTGACTCGCTTTGCTGGAAAAAGGAGAAAAGCGAGAGGCGGTGGGACCCATCTTATATCCAGGCCGGAGAAGGCCTGGCGTGGCAGAGGAGGACCCAGGCAGCATCGGGAAGACCAGGGTGGAACAGCCGACCCTGGAAAGAAGAGGGGGCCGAGCTCTCGATCAGTGGCGGATGTGCCCCCCCGCAGGCCACTAAGGCTCCCGCGGCAGAGCGAAGGTCTGCCAGCCCCGTGCCAGAGACTTTTTCACCGGCGGTGCCAAGGACGGTCAAACCTTCCTTTGAGGATGGGCTCAGCCTGCGCCAAAGAGCGGAAACGGGTGGCATGGCCGGGACAAGAACCCGCAGCCCACGAGATGTCACAAGACGTTGAGGCTTCGCCAGCTGCTGAATAACCGATCACGCGCCCGGCCAATGGCGGGGTTGCCAGCGCTGCCGCACACCACAGCCTTGAGTGTCGCGAGTCGAGACCCCCGGAGCCCCATCAACTCCGGGCAAGGGGGGGCACGTCCAGGGGGGACGTCAAGGACGCTGAAAGAAAGAGCAGATCTCCGAAGGAAACGTGGACCTTTGGAGAAGACGGAGCAGGCCAGCTGCGGGGGAAGAGCCACTGTCCAGCTGTCATCGTCCGTCCTGCTGTCTACCAGGGTCTGGAAGAGGGAGCCAGATTCCTCCAGATCCAGACACGTTTGGGTGGAGCGAACAACGAAGAGTTGGGTGGCTCTGCCAAACGTGTTACAGGAAGCCCTTGCAGGCCTACCAGCCTTGACTTGCCAAGAGAGGCCGACGGGGCGATGCAAAAACCAGGACTTTCTCTTGCATTAGGGATACAGCACGAGGCTGATCTGCAGAAGCTGGGGGGGGGGGGGGGGGTTTTCCCCCCCCCCCCTCCCCCAATCCTTAAGACTGCACCATATTTCTGGAACCGATTCAGAACTTGGCAAGCCCCCCATTTGGTTTAGAAAGCAGAACACGCCCTTTCCCTTCTTCCGTCCTGGGAAGGGGTCCTTTTACGGGAAACGAGGTTCTGGGGGACTTTAAGACTTGTGGACTTCAACTCCCAGAATTCCCCAGCCAGCATGGTCCAACTCTGAAAGCGTGGGATTCTGGGAACTGAAGTCCAATTCTGAAAGTTGAAGTCCACAAGTGACCAAGACTGGACTCCCCCGGTTTAGGTCACTGTCGCTCAACCTTGGCATCTTTAAGACATCTGAACTTCAGCTCCCAGAATTCCCCAGCTGTCCTGCGGATGGAAGGCGAGGGGAGCTTTATTTAAACCCACGGGACGGTCTGCGGCTTAGCCCCTCTACCTGGACTCCAGCAGGCCACTCGGAGAAAGAAGCCCCCCCCATCTCCCCCCACCCCCGCATCGGTTAGGAGTGGGTGGGCTTCCTGCAGGAAGAGGAGCTCTTTGCAAAGGGGAGGGGGGACAGCAGGTGCTCCCCAGTCTCACGGCTCGGAATGGGGTGTTTTTTTAAAGGGTGCAAAGAAAGAGAGAGGCTGGATGGAGGGACAGGTGGCAGAGAAGAGCACTAACGCCCACCCCTTTCCTGGCCTTGTCGGGTCGGCTACAGCGGCCCCCCCCTCCCCATTTTCAGGTAAGCCAAAACCAGGGCAGCCAGAACACCCCCCCCTTCCTGCTGTGGCGCGCCACATAAATCTTTGCGCCAGGACCTCCCTGCAATTGATAAAGCGAAACAAGTCTTAAATGTTTAACGAGCAAATAAACCTGTTAAGGGAGATGATTAACCGTCTGCCGCAGCTCGCATTTCAAGGCACCCTGGCCGCACCTTCCAACGGCAGGTGGGGAGGGAGGTCAGCTTACTGGGGGGTTTGCGGAGAGGGGGAAGGGGAGAGCCCCAGGCGCACCTGGGCCACACCTTTGCAAGGAGGGCGAGGTGGGAGCTTTGATGCCAGCGCTGGCAAAGGATCACTCCCTGAGGTTAGGGAAGGGGGGAGGGGCGGAGGTAGGGAGGGGCTTTTTCGAAAGGGGCGTCTCAAGAGAAGGATGTAGCTGGGATGAGGTCACCTAATGGGAGGGGCCAGCTGCTGAGGAATGAAGGAGGCCTGGAGGGGTGCCAGGATGCCCACCTATGCCTTCCTGCTCCAGGGGCAAAGGAAGGGAAGTGCCAGCGGCCAGGTACACGCCACATCTGGGCAGCTGCCCCACCTGATCGGCCAGGATGCCCACGGCTTCCATGCCCTGCGCGGTGGCCCCTCCTTCCCTACCGCATCGACTTGCCAGGGTCCGTGCCAAACCTCCCCCCCCCCGCCACCAGCAGAAGCTGCCTGCACAGGCCTAGCTGGAGGCGCCTGAGCCGCAGCCAAGAAGGCTGGCAGGCGGACAGCTCCAAAGAAGGAACCGGGCAAATGAGAAGCTGCCTCAAGCTGTCGACGGGCAGTGGAAAGGTTAGGCACCATCCCGCTCACTCACCGCGGAAAAGCTTTGTTTACACGCTCAGCGTGACTCATTCTCCCAACCAGCTTGGAGCTTCTGCTGGGGAGAGGGGGGGGGGCTTGGAGGGGAGCAATAAAGATTAAATGAAGAAGAATAGAGACTGGCAGACTCAGTTAGGGGGAGTGGCTTGGAGAAGGGGAGGAGTCCCCACACCCCCACCCAGCAAAATGGTTGAAGAGTTCCACTGGAAGGAGAGACTAAGAACCCGGGGCCTTGGCCATTTTAAGTTGTGTGGACTACAGCCCCCAGAA
This sequence comes from Pseudonaja textilis, assembly GCF_900518735.1. The sequence continues at coordinate 36,443 of NW_020769887.1, forward strand.
TCCCCCAGTCTAGTTAGGTGGACTTCAGGTCTCAGAATCCCTCAGCCTGCTTAGACGGACTCCAACTCCCAGAATCCCCCAGTCTGCTTGAGTGGACTCTTCAACCCCCAGAATTCCCCAGCCAGCCAGCAGGCACGGACATAGTTAACTCTTGAATGCTGTGGATACCTAGCTCTACCGGTTAGCCCAAATGGCACACAGGTGAAGCTGTCGATGTCTTGACCCAGTGCCTGGAGGCTGCAGTGGGGCAGAACAGACTTCAGCTCCCGTCACGCTAAGCCCAAGAACGACACGGAACAATTCAGCCAGAATAATTCCGTTCTTTATTTGCTTACATGTTACAAACTGGCTGGGGAATTCTAGGAGTTGGAAGTCCACGCGTCTTCAAATGGCCCAGTTTGAAAAACACTGGCCTAAGCTTACAGAGATGTTGGCGGTAGGTACCAAAAATAGCGCCTGGCATCCGGAAGGGCAAGCTAGAACCAGGTGTTTTCTCAGCTGCCCAAATCCAGCTGCCTCAGGATGGCATCCCACCAGCCGTGGGATCCTACCTGTTCCACCGCCGGTTCAGTGATTGCGCGCACACGCATGTGTGCACCTAATGCACATGCACCTAACGTGCATGCACAGCTTTCCACACCCCAGCTGAGACCTGCAGCGCCAATCACCTGAGCGGAGAAAGAAGAGAAAAGCGCAAGCGGTGAGTGGGAGGGCCGATCCTGCGCTTTGCTCTGCTTTCTCCTCTCAGCTGATCGTGGGAGGCTTTTTTTTACTACCGGTTCGGTTGAACCGGTCCAAACCGGTAGCATGCCACCACTGCATGCCACCTGTCTGAGCATTAAGGCAGCCGACCGTTACACATCTTATTACTAGTTGATATGCTACAGCCTGGACAAACATCCTGAATGTGGTAGTTAAGATAATCTCAGGCCGTTTGCAGAAATGGGGTAGGTGGGTCCGTGCTACCCTCCAAGCGGAAGAAGGATGACAAGTGGGAATGAAGGAATTTAGAGAGGGGATTTGGCTCCGTTTGCCTGTGGGATTCCGGGACTGGCTCTTCAGGATCTGTAAGAAGGATGGAAGCTTCTCAAGAGGAAAAAGGAGGAGAGAGAGAGGATCATGTGAATGTAATCCAGCAGCTTGGGATTCAGGAAAAAACAAAACCTTCTTTCCCACTTTGGCTGCCAGCTGACAGAACATATATTTGGACGGCGAGGGAACCGGCAGTGCACATCCAGCCTGGCTGCGTGTCCTTCTCGGAGTTGCCAAAACTGTGCAATGCTCTGACTCGGAGAGGAAGGATGGAAGAGATCCAGAGCTTTGACGAGGACTAGAAGGGAGGCAACAAGGGTCTCAGCCCACAGCATTCACCCCAAAGGCGGAAGGTTTCACGTCCAATGGCTTCAGTGTGTGTGTGTGTGTGTGTGTTTGTGTGTGTGACTTGGGGCTCGACGTAGCCCAAGAAGTCAGGTGGCAGGTCCGTCAGGAGCATTTTCTGCCCTCCAAACTTCTCCCCGGCGTGGCAGGAGCCGTGGTGGCACACCAGAGACACCCTCCCCACAAGGGGGGAGGAGAGCGGTGTCGAGAGTCAAGTGCCAGCCGGGCAGCTGCCGCCTTTTAATTTCATGTGTGCATTTTGTGCGTTTAAAAAAAAAGGGGGGGGGGATTTTGTTGTTGTTTCTTTGTGAGTCAAAGAGGGGGCTCCTTTCGCTCTCCGCAGAGGCTTCCTGCAGGCTGATTGGTTCTGTTTCTGCAAGATAAGGACTCGGGTTGGCGAGAGGTGGACCATGTTGGATTTTTGTGGCGATGGCCAAGGGCCAAGAGGTGCCTTGGTGGCTTCCACTTTCTCTTCCCTGGGGCTTTTCTCACACTCCCTTCCCTTTTCTTCTCTCCTTCTCTCCATCCTGCTCTCAGCCTGGAGCCAGCTCAATGCTCGTGCTACTTAATCTCCATCTCTGAACCCAGGAGGGTTGGTTCTCCCCCTCCTCCTCCTCCTCTTCCAGTAGTGAGTTCCTAGCTTGGTCGCTACCGGTTCGGGGTGGGGGTGATTGCACATGCACGCCCCCCCCATCAGCTGAAAGGAGGAAGAATTGGAAATCTAGCGTGCCACCCGCTTGTCGCTTCTTTTATCCTCTCAGCTGATTGTCGGAGTTCAGCCGACCGGATTGTTTGTTTGTTTTTTTACTACCGGTTTAGCTGAACCGGTAATGATTTTCACTACCGGTTCATGTGAACCGGGACGAACCGGCAGTATGCCACCACTGTCCTCTTCCCACCAGCTACTTAGAGGATGAAGCGCTCCCCGCACCCCGCACTCCTCCTCTAAGTGCCTCCCCTCTTCCCTTCGGATCTGCTGCTAGTCAGTCGAAAGGAGGCCTCCAGGCTGCGAACCCAGGCAGGGGTCAAAGACGGGACCTCTGGCTAAGCTCCCAACTTCACATTCCTTCCTCAGCTTGGGAAGGAATGATGTAGCACACATCTCCCTCGCAGCTCGTAGTAGTAGTAGTAGTAGTAGTAGCACGGCTCCTCAAAGCTCAAGATCGAAGGCCTGGCCTCGCAGAGGAGGAAGGAGCCGAAGTAGAACTCATTCAATCTTCGAAGTCTCCAGCTTGGAAATGCTCAAATAATAGAAGATGCCAAAAAAATAAGACCTCTAGCCAGATCAGAGGTGGGTCGCCTTCTTGCAACCTCTACAGAATACGGCCAGAAAAAAAAATCAAGATGGCGTCCATGACAGATGGCGCAACTGAAGCCTTCTTTGCGAGGCATGTCAAGATGGTTGACGCTACTGGGAAGAAGTGACCAAATCACTTCTGGCCAAGAAAAACAGCCATGAAGTTCACAAAGTCCTCAGGAGTGTTGGCTTGGGGCTCACGGGAGAGGTTTCTACTGATTTGCAACTAGCATAAAATATGCATGCGGTTTCTCCAGGTTGCTTTCCTTTGGTCCATGGGTTCAAGGAAGAATAGCTCACGTATACAATTGGAAGTCGAAGTCCAAATACCTGTGAGAAGGTAGCTTATCCCTTGAGAACCTTCCAGGCAGTTCTACCTCCAGAAAGGAGGTGGTGAAGGAGGTCAAGAAGATTGACAATGGCTCACAGATTTGGGGTAAACGTTTCCACGGCAGCCATTTTCTACGGCTGAGTATGCCAGCCTTTCTTCCGCTTTCATTTGATATTCAAAATTAGCTTACCTCTTCGGCACTGTCTAGAAACCGAAAGAAACTTAAAAAATGATGGATCTATTACAGGTAGTCCTAGACTTACTACGGTTCATTTAGTGACGGTCAGAAGTTACCATGGACTGAAAAAAGTGACTTATATCCATTTTTCACACTTATGACCATTGTAACCTCCTCGGAGTTGCGTGATCAAAATTCAGGCGCTTGGCAACTGGTGCACATTTATGACGGTCACACTGTCCCAGAGGTCACACAATCCCCTTTTGTGACCTTCTTGACTAGTAAAATCCATGGGGAAACCATATTCACTTAACGACCGGGAAACTAATTTAAGAACTGCAGGGATTCACTCAACCACTGCAATCAGAAAGGCTGTATTCGCTTCTCAAATGTTTCACTTAGCGACAATAACACTGGGCTCGATTGTGATCCTAAGTTGAGGACTGCCTACATACCAGAGGTGGTAACCAGCCGGTTCTGACCGGTTTCTGGAGAGCCGGTAGCGGAAATGTTGAGTAGTTCGGAGAACTGGCCAACCCCGTGTCTTCTCCTCCTCCCATTGAGCCAAGCCACACCCACCAAGCCACGCCCACAGAACCGGTAGTAAAAAAAAAAATTGAATCCTACCACTGCTACCTATGCTTCTGCCTGCCTGCTTGTGCTGTCAAGAGGTTTGGGGTTCAGGGGGACCTTGGAAAACCAGGAAACGTTCTGCTGGGAGTCCAGGCAGCCAGCCCACCCCCAGGTCCTGGATGTCCAATCCTTCTCAACACTGGACTCTTGACCCCCGGCCTTGTCTTCTTCCATCGAAAGTCCCTTGTGAAATGCCTCCTGTCTCTGGAAGACCATCCCCTGGAGAAGGGTGGATGGCCTACCATTCTCCTGCCCTTCCAGCCCCTCCAGAAGTCTGGCATGAAAGACCCCCCCCCCAAAAAAAGATGTATTCCATTAACTCTGCCGGGGGATGATGGGTGTGGATGGCTGGGAGAAAAGAGACAGCCGCCGAAGTCTTCCTTCATTGGCGTTTCACGGTGTTGGTTTCAGGCCTTCTTGGCTCTTCTCAGAGGGATAACGTAGCCCCCCCCCCCGCTCCTCCACGGCTTCCTTTTAATGATGAAAAAAGAAAGAGAGAGCGCTGCTTCTTTCTGCTCCTCTTCTCTCCCCGTTGTCCTTTCCCAGCGGTGGACTTCAGAAGAAAGAGGAGGCCGTCCGTGACGCCTTTCATAAGCGCATCCTCAGATCTCCCAACGCTTTGGAGAGCATCTTCTGGGTCTTGGGGAGAGTGAGTCACCTTGCAAACGGCGCAGAGAAGGTGGCAAGCCTTGAGCACACCAGGCCCGGCCAGAGGGGCCTTGCCTCTCTCAACTCCCCCAGACTGGGTCTTCTAGCCAGGGGTGGGCTTCAAAAAAAAAGGGGGGGGGGTCCTTGGCCCAGTTGCTGGGTGGGCGTGGCCTAGTTGGCCTCCTGCACCACAGTGGAGGGGGGGCGTTTTTGCCCTCCCCGGGCTCCGGAGGCTCTCTGGAAGCTGAAATCGGGCCCATTTCCGGCCTTCCCAAACTTCCGGGAGATCTATTTTTCACCCTACCTGAGCCTCTGCAGGGGCTCTGCACATACCTGCATCCAAAACGGGCCACCTGGGGACTCCGGGGAGGGGTAGGTGGGGCCATCCAGGAGTGGGATTGGGGGGGTTCTCCAAACTGTGCAGAATCTTAGCTAGAGGGTCTCCCAAATGCTTGCGAACCCCCAGCAGACCAGCTCTGCTTCTAGCACCTCCTCTGAGGTACTAAACCCTCGCGGCCTTTCCGAGGAGCCCCCAAATGGAGGAGACTACAAGTCCCAGGAGGCACCAAATCATTTGGATTTCAGCACCCGGGGGCAGATGTTGGACTCCAGAGCCCGCACTGCCTGCTGGGACTTGTAGTCTTTACCGTTCGGGTCTCTCCACCATAGTCCTTGCGTGTGATGACCCAGGGTGAGATACAAAACAAACACAGTCACAGAAAACAGGTGAAGCCCCTTTTATTCCTTCACTTTGCTTCCAAGCTCCGAATACCTTTGACGGAAGACCAAAAAAACCCTCCCACACGGTTACACAAAGAAGGACGCCCGCAGATAACACACACTGGGAAGGACGCCAAAGTCAGACAGGAACTATAATCTAGAGATATTTACACGCTTTGTTTCCAGCGTTCGCCAGTACGCAGCTCCATCCTCTTATTCAGTTGTCACAGCTGCAGCCCATGAAGAGGATCAAGGCCCTCTCCTCCCCGGGAGACCACGTCTCTCCCTTATCCTCTCCTCCCTGCCTGCCCTAGGATGGAGAGGGGATGGGCCTGGGTCCTCCTCTGACCGCCCAGCCGTCCTCCACAACTTCCGGAGCCACACTTCCACTCCCTAGTGGCTGTTCCTCCTCTGACTCCGTCAGTCTCCATCAGGGCCATGACATTGGGAGGTAGCGATCTGGGTCCCCCACCTGAGGACCCTCTGCAAAACTAACTTGAAAAAAAAAAGGAGAGAGAGAGAGGAAGGGTCACTCATCTCGACAGCTACGGTTGAATTTGAGCAGGAGACGAGTCGTCCCTTTGTTTAAAGGATGCCAATTTCTGTTTTTTTTTAAAAAAAAGCATGCTACCCAACCTTTGTGGGGGGGGGGCGCGGGAGGGAGGGAAAGCAAGCAAGCACAAGGACAA
>NW_020769888.1:0-42268 GCF_900518735.1 Pseudonaja textilis
CTTTCTTTCTTTCTTTCTTTCTTTCTTTCTTTCTTTCTTTCTTTCCTTCCTTCCTTCCTTCCTTCCTTTCATGAAGGTTGTACCTCTGCCTTCATGGCAAGGCAGCAAATACATGAAGAATATTCTAGGAAACCCATTAGCACCACCATCTCTAGCTAGTTTCACACATTATTACTCTAAGGAATGGTTTCTTTTAACAATGGCTTATTGAACAAATCACAATAAATTGTGTTCCTATACTTCCACGATGGTTGCCAAACATAGTGGCTGGACTTGTACAACAGGATAAGGCAGAAGCAAATCAACTTTATTAGGGTTTATCATATATGTGTCAGCATATATGTGTGGGAGAGGTTAAGCAAATTAGTGGGAAAATATAATGTTAATGAGTTCAGGTTGGCTGTGCCAACCACTAATGCTAGAATTGTCTAGCATTTAAAACAATAGTTCTCTTCCCTTTTAGGATGATGGAAGAATTATCCTTCTGGGTTCAGTTCCAAGTGGGGAAAAAGACACTGGAAACATGGAGGCTGTTTAGAAAGACGGTTTAATGGTGGACAGGACCACATGGCTTGAAGCTCCTAGGTGAAAAAGGGGAGAGATGCTGAGAATCCCTTGGTTTCATACCCTCTGTTGGGCCCCACCTTAGTGTTTCCTGTTCCTGTGTAAGAAATGTATCCCATTGGCTGTCAGATTCCCAGGGGTGGGAGTCTTAGCTTACTTTGTAGACCAGGGGTCTCCAACCTTGGCAACTTTAAGCCTGGAGGACTTCAACTCAGCTTTGCTGGCTGGGGAATTCTGGGAGTTGAAGTCCTCCAGGCTTAAAGTTGCCAAGGTTGGAGACCCCTGTTGTAGACTTTGTCTGGACCACATCACTTCACCTGAATGCTGGTTAATTTTTACCACTCACTCTTACTGTAATGGCCCATTAGCAAAGCGGGGGTCGGGGGGGGCGGCGGCTGAGTTTCTGCTTCTGAGGTGAGTTTCTGCTTCAGAGTTTGTACTCATTTTTAGGGGAAATATTCTTCCTTTTTAATATTTCCTAGGATATTTAAATTTTCTAGGGGAGGGGTGGGTGCTAACTTCTACAAGGACTAATATAGTAAGCACATCTGTAATTCTGATAGCACATGATAGACATTGTCACAAAAATGTTTAAAAAAGGACAGGGCTGCTGACTCTGAACCATTTATTTTATTTTTCCAAGAATTTCCGGGTCTATGTGAGTCTGAAGATATTCAGAGTTTTGCAGCATTAATTCAGCACCAGAAAATTAAACACAAATGCTTCATTTAACAACTTTATAAACATAATAAATAGACTTTACAAACCAGTTATGGATTTCTCCAACATGGAGCAAACTCAGACAGAAGTAGACATGTTACAAGTTCAGAGCTTCAGCAGCAACTCAGGAGCTCAGAAACAGACATCAGTTTCACTTTAGTTCAGCAGGCAAGCAGAGGAGAGAAGCAGTTTCATTTCAATAGACAGACTCAGAGCTTCACATAGCTGCAGATTTGCAGAGCTTAATATAGAGCCACGCCTAGGCTACTTCTAATTTCAGTTTCCAAATAGTTTTCATTGGCTGACTTAGTTGCTATGCCTATTCATTGGCTGACCTTGTTACCATGCTCCATTCCAGTTCATGAATATACTCTGACAGAAGACATTAATGGAAATGTATTATGCTTGTGCCTGGATGTTAGTGTTACAGCCTGCAAAGTCTTATTCTTAACTAAAATAAGTAGGCAGGTACTGTGAGAATTCGATAAAAATAAAACAATAGACTATGGTAATCTGTGACCATTAGGATGCTTTATTACATAAGATACTGCAGTACCGAACGCCTAACTCTAAAACAACCATTTTAGGAGAAAGGAGGCACTCCCTTCTAGTAAATACAGCTTATATAGGAATCACATTTAACAGATTACATATAATACTTCCTGTTTTCCATACATAGAAGTTATACAACGTTTCTCACAAGAAAGTCCCATCCTCTCATGGACATCTCCCAACTTTTCTTCACTTCACCACTTAATCATCAGATTTCCTGTTTTCTACTTAAAAGATTACACAAGAGATCATTAATATCCCTATAATGTCAAGATGATCCAAATATGTATCTCAAACTAAGCCAAGGACAGGATATTTTGCAATTCTGTATAACTTTTAGCAGTAAACACATTACAAAAATGTTCTGATCTTGATACTTCCCCGGACAATCAGCACTTTGAAGAAATAATTGAATAATGAAGCAAAGCTTTTAATGACAGGGAACCAAGATGAGTGACATTCAGCAAGGCTTCTTGGCTAGCTAGAAAGATTGACATTCAATCGTGAGTTTATATACCCTGAGTTTTGGTCTAAAACTGGTTTTTGGTGAAGGTTAATTCTGTGCTTGGTGACGTTTAATCCTGTGTTTATTGATGGGATAATTTTCCCTATTCAGCTTCAACAAGCAACAGCTACTGTTGTGATGTAATTATTTGTATTGTGTTTGAATTTTTTCCTGCCTTATGGTTTCTTTTTCTATCTGGGGAGGGGGTCTTCCTCACTGCTTTAGTTCTATCTGGCACTGTCCTTTTGGGGTATACTTCCAAGAAGCAGGATGCAAGCTTGGCACTGATTTTTTTACTGCCTTTCTGGAGGGCATGTGACCTTTCCTTAAATCTGGATGATTTCCTTAGGATATCTTGTGAGGTGAGTGAGACCAGCTGGTATCTTTAAGTGGTGCAAATGGATCTAAGGATTGCTTTTCCTGGGTGTGTTTTTTTTCTGGAGAACTTAAATGACCTTTCTCCTAAGGGTTTCACGTTATAGCAAGAGATGGCTGCTTGATAGTTATCACTGCATTTTAACTATTTCATTCCTCAAGGTGCTCTGGCACCCTGCCTGATTTGTAACTCTGGCTTACAGGTATTTTTCATCTAATGATTGGTATTTAGGGCAACTTTTTGCAAGCAAAGTTTTTTGTATTTTTGTACAGGTAATCCTTGACTTACAACAGTACATTAGTGACCATTCAAAGTTACAATGGCACTTAAAAAGTGACTTATGACCATTTTTCACACTTATGAGCCATGGCAGCATCCCCACTGTCATGAGAGGCCAGGCGAGGAGAAGCGCCCTTTGACATGAGTGAGGTTGAGTTGGCCATGCCCACTCAGTCACATGACCAAGCCACACCCACCAACTAAGCCACACCCACAGAAGCAGTTGTTAAAAAAACTGAATCCCACCCCTGCCTTCCATTCAATTAAGTCTGATTCGTATAGACTGCCTGTAGCTTCCTTGGCAAGGTTTTTTTAGAAGTGGTTTGCCATTGCTTCCTTTCTAGGGCTCAGAGAAAGTGATTGGCCCAAAGTCACCCAATTGGATTTGTGTTGTTGGAAGAAATATCCCTCTGGGTTCAGTTCTAAGTGGGGAAAAAGACACTGGAAACATGGAGGCTGTTTGGGAAGATGGTTTAATGGTGGACAGGATCACATGCCTTGGAGCTCCTGGGTGAAAAAGGGGAGAGATGCTGAGAATCCCTTGGTTTTACATCCTCTGTTGGGCCCCTGTTTCCTGTGTAAGAAATGTATCCCATTGGCTGCCAGACTCCCAGGGGTGGGAGTCTTAGCTTACTTTGTAGACTTTGTAGACTGGACTACATGGCTTCACCTGAGTGCTGGCTGATGCAGTCTTCCTAGGTGCCATGTGGTGAGATGGGTAATCCTATCATTTCCTGAGGGCCATGTCTTAATCCCATCAACCTGGAGCTGAAGTGGGGGCAGGGAGCTGCAGGAAGTTGCTTTGTCTTTCAAACATGTTTCTCCTTTTCTTCATCCAGGGAAATATAATATTCTGCCTCTTTAATATTTCCTAGAATATTTCATTCTTTCTGGAGAGGGGTGGGTGCTAACTTTCTGTCTAAGGCAGACAAAGATTCACAGTCTCACAGTCTCTAGTGTGATGCTTTAATTGCTACATTGGACTGGCTCTCATTAATCTATATTACTTTGCTTTCTTTGGCGGCCAATGTCTTTGTCTCAGCAGAAACAGTCTTCTTTCTCTGAAGATGCTGAACTCCCAGTGGAGTAGTCTTTGGGCCATCATGGGAGTTCTGCTCATCCATTCAGTGGCAGGAGTGAATAGGTTCTGTCGGTGTTGGGACATGGACACACAAGAGAAGATGATGGTAAGTTGACTGTTTACCAAGGACCCTCTTTTTCTTAGATGGCTGTATTTGGGAGAGGTGGCACAGAACTTAGACCGTCCAATGAAAAGGTTGTGAATTAAATTCAGGTAAACCCAATAAAAAGCCTTGTAACATGTGTATGGAATTTGTTACCCAACATTATAGGAGATAGTTATTGATTTATATGGGGATTAAATAGAGATTATTGTCCTTGATGCTCTCCAAGCTTGGTTATTGTCTTGAAGACATTTCATTACCCAAACCAGGTATCTTCAGCAGTGCACTGATGATGTTACCTAGTTTGCATAATGAAACATCTGCAAGAAAACAACCAAGCTCAGAGAGAACCATGTATGCTAATTTAAAAAAATCCAGATGGCAATTGATTGTGGGTATATTACAGAATTAAAATCAAACAATATTTTTTGAAAATCATGCCTTATTATCTATATACTGGTCTAGATTTTCACGGCCAGTATCTGTAGTGCAATCATGAGCTCCAGAGTTTAGTGACTTTGGTTTAGACAAGCGGTCGCCAATTGATGGGCCATGGCCCACTGGTGGTCCACGAGAAAATTTTGGTGGTCCGAAGAGAAATCTCACCCCCAGAGCACCCCCCAAACAATTAATCCAGGCTGCGTGGGAACACAAGGCTGCGCCACCCACATGGCCTGCGGGAACCCTCCCCCTCCACTCACTCCTTACCTGGGAAATTTGCCTACTATGTTACTATTTTTCCTTTTTCCCCCTGATCATCAGCTGTTCTGCTGTGCCAGGAGATTTAGATTAGCTAGAAAGCAGGAAACCATTGCATTTCTTGTTTTCTAGCTAGTCTTTAGATCTTCGGCTCTGCTTTTAAGCAGACCCGAACCTTCCTTAGGACTGAAGCAGGGGTGGGATTCAACAGGTGTTACTACCAGTTTGGTGACTATATTTTGGTTAGATCAGATCTCTCTCTCTCTCTCCCTCTCTCTCTCTCCCTTCCTCTCTCTCTCTCTCTCTCCCCACCACCACCAACATCAGCAAGCCACTATCAGTCAAAATTCATATTAGTGGTCCTTGGGGTTTAAAATTATGAGTTTGGTTGTCCCTGAGGTCCAAAAGGTTGGCGACCCCTGGTTTAGACAACAGATCTCCTGACATTTTGCCAGCAATCTTGAGAGTATCTCCTTTTGTCCCCATTCTTAGTACATCTTAGCATTTCCTTTTGTCTTCACTTCTGCCATCTCTAACAGTTTTGTGAAATTGGGAACTGTGATAATGCAATGTGTTTGTTTGAAAAGATCCTTAGCAGCGCAAGCAAGCTTTTTGCAGTCAGAGATCACACTGTCTGTCTGTCTGCCTATATCTATCTATCTATCTATCTATCTATCTATCTATCTATCTATCTATCTATCTATCTATCTATCTATCCATCTATCTATCCTTCTTCCTCCTCCTCCTCTGCTTGTGTCATCTCTCTCTCTCTCTCCCTCCCTATCTCTCTCTCCCTCCCTCTCTCTCTCTGCATGAAGTCTGAAAGTGATGTGATACTTCATTAGAGGAGAGGGAATAAACTTTCCATCTCTTGTTTTCATTTCATTTCTTTTTCCACTTGAGGCAAAATGGTAAGCTGTGCTGGAGTTTAATCCATCTGTTTTAGCGCCACTCTTCCAGAAATCAATGAATTCCCTTTGAATGCCCTTTGTGGAGGGGAATGTGGTGGTCCATGAGCTCAGATGGTATAATCCAGCTGTAGAGAGGGAACCCATTGATGTAAGGGACTATGGAAGGAGAGCATACCAGAAGCAAGCTAGGCTGAGTTACCCACCGAATGGCTGATAATGGGAATTTGATTTCTCTATTGTCTTATCTTTAATCTTCTTTTCCAGATGACTAGTCTTTCCATGTCTTAAACTTTTACAATGCATTTTAAAATTAAAGTAAAAAAACTCTAAAATAATTACCTTTTTCAGATCTAGGTCAGTATGCACAGCAGATCCATATCTTTGCATGTCTAGAGCTCGTGGAGATGTCAACCAATAAATGTCAATAATTGACACCCTTTTTGGTTGCTGATAACTAAACCCTGCCTCCTGAACCTGAACAAATCAGTTGAAATCCCTTGTTTCCAGCTAGAAGAAAAATATTTCTCTTCTACCACATCGTTGTGTATATTTGGTGTTTTGCAACAACAACAAATCTGAGAGGATGGGAAGGGAAGGGCACCCTTATGATCAGCATGGTGGCAAGCCCTCATGGATTTGAAAACCTCAAGGGACATCCCAAATGTTAGCAGAATGGTAGCAAAATCTTTCCAAATGGCAGCCCCTGGGCAGCATGTAACAAACTGGTGGTGGTAGGCAGTGCTAAACCACACACACATTAAACACTAGAACTTTGGAAACTGATTGCTGAAACTGCATCTGACTTGATCTCACATGGAAATGAAATAGTTAAACTGAGCACGGGAAGAGGAGGTATGTGATGAGGATATCCTCCCAATCAGTGGTGGTATTCAGCAGGTTCTGACAAGTTCTGGAGAACCAGTAGTGGAAATGTTGAGTAGTTTGGAGAACCGGCAAATACCATCTCTGACTGAGATTTTACAGTATCCTTCCCCTGCCACACCCACCAAGCCATGCCCACAGAACCGGTAGTAAAAAAAATTGAATCCCACCACCGCTCCCAATGGAAAACAGAACCCTGACCTGAATTACAGAAAGACTGAACGTTTTGATGTAGTAGCAAAACTAGTAATTTTGCAGAGTTGAAAGATCAAAATAACCATTCCTTGCTGGGGAAAATAGTGGAGGCATGAGGCATTTATAACGGATTAGAGTTGGGAGGGCTTCAATAATGTGGAAATTGCTGGTAAGTCTGAAAGGGATGCCTGGAAGCTCAGGATGTTCACAGAGGAGAAAAGGATCTCATTCTGAATGTTCTTTAAGAAACGAAGGCAGAATGTAAATCGACTGGATATATGAAGCATTGACAGGAGTAATTTTGTCTTGCTATCTAACTTCATTTATGATTTCAAACCATTTATCTCACCTAGTCTAGGATCCAATTTCCAATAATGGCTGGAAATTAGTAGGTGGGAAATAGAAACCCCTCAAAAGTTCCTTATTTTTTGGCCACCTACCATCATTGAGAAAAGTAGTTTTTGCTGGTTCCTGACCAGGTGAAACATATAGGAAATTCTTTCGGTGGAAGGATGCAAAAGCAGACGTGACAAGGGAGGTTTGACTGGCTAGGTGAGATTCAGTCCCAAATTGCTTCCTACTTTAAAGGAACACATGATCCATGCACTAATAAGATTCTAAACACGACTGTATTAAATTTAAATAAGAACAGTTCAGCTTTAGAAAAACTTGCCTGCAAATTAACAAACGCCTGGCAGATTTGCTGGTGAGCCTTTGCTGAGGCACTAACCCTGAGAAAAGGAGGAAGGGGAAGGAGCTCTAGGCTGAACTGAAACTGCGTACAGTAGTTTTGACATCAATATCTCCCTGTTTGTCCCCTGTTTCCATTGCAGGAGTGCCTCAGGGCCTGCAGAGTGGACCTCTCCAATGAGTCTCCGGCTTCTTCAGAAACCCAAGAGAGCTGGGAAGGAGACTCAGAAAGCCACCAAGAGTCCCGTCAAAAGCATGATGCTTCCTATGCAATGGAGCACTTCCGATGGGGGAAGCCAGTCGGCTGGAAGAAGCGACCCGTCAAAGTCTTTAACGCTGAAACACCAAACATACCTGAGGAGGAGAATCATCAGGATCACTCCGAAACTACTACGGATCAGCCCGAAACTTCTATGGATTAACCCGAAACTTCTATGGATTACCCTGAAACTGGTAGGAATTAACATACATCTGAATAACCCAGAAGAAAAACAGAGCAGCAAAGCCACTACGGTGGAGAAAGAAAAGCAGCTGAGGAAAGTAAAAAATGATAATACTGCCTACAAGATGCACCACTTTCAGTGGAACACCCCAGCCCTGTCCAAGAAGCGCTACGGCGGCTTCATGACCTCAGAGCACAGTCACACTCCTCTAGTGACTCTTTTTAAGAATGCCATCATCAAAACTGCTTATAAGAAAGGCCAGTAAGGGTGAGGGAGATCAGGACCAACCGTACCCTGGCATTGTAGCAATGGGGGAAAGGGTCTGGGCGCCTCACCTATGAATTTCTCTGACATATTTCATGATAATATTATTAATGAATATCATTTATTTTCATTGTTTTTACCTATTGATGTTAAATAAGAAACTCATTGCTTAGGAGACACCTTCACATTTGCCTTCTGGTTTTGAATATACCAATAATTGGTGGGAAACGTGAGTGGCAGATCTTTAAGCTGACATCTGCCATTATGTGCAAGTAAGCAGGAAGAAGAGCTAAAGGAGTAGTTATCTTTCAGAGGGACAGATTATTTTTATATTTTAAACCAGCTGTACAATACTGTAAATGAAAGGATTAAAGTTATAAAATACTACTACTAATACATTTCTTTTGCAAACCGACCGAGTCTTTGAGGTTGTCTTTTGGTCACTTGGGGTGCAATCTTTATCATTTCAGAGTCTCCAGCCTTGCAGCAGGCAGGGATACAATGTTGAATGGCGTCAACATTAAAAAAAGAATGATAAATTAACAGAAGGTTTATTTTTGGAGCAGGAAAAAACTGTATTTGGATTTGTCTTTGTAAGCCAAGAGTTAGTTCATAAGTGAGTAGACCAAAAAGCAGGCAAAGCCAAATCACTTTTATATACATATCCCAAGGGAAATGGATGCCATCTCTAAATATTTACCTTCCCCCCACCCCACCCCTTTACATTGGTGACCAAATTTGGTGGGGAACCATATCGTGAATACCTCATTTGGCCAAAATTTGGTTGAAAATGAGCATGTGCCTAAGAACCAACCAAAAGATCTTCCACATAACAAGTTTTGACTCCTCAGTTTCATCAAAAACTATCAACAACAATTTCATCAAAACTGCCAAAGAGAGGCTGATACAGAAAATGGAGTCCAACAAGGAGAACCGAGAGGCACATTTAGCTGCTATGTTGGAACATCTTCAGGAGAAGGTGAGGGGTCAACACTAGTAAGGATGGAGATGGAAGACGTGGGTTGATTTGGCTTTGCTTGCTTTTTGATCTACTCACTTCTGGACTAACTCTTGGCTTACAAAGACAGATCCAAAAGATGTGGATAAAGACATATATGCTAGATCAGAGGTCACCAACTGGTGGTCCTTGGACTACTGCTGGTCCGCGATAAAATTTTGGTGGTCTGCAGTGTACCTGGGTGGAGGAGCTGCTTCGGGATGACCAATGGCCAGTCTTGTAACTAAAACCCTGCAATATGGGACTGGCTAGGCTGTTCATGGTGGGGCTGGAAATCTCTGCTGTAGAGGGAGGTACGTGCAACTTGCAACTTTGCAGGTGGTGCAGTGTGCAAGGAGTTGCACAGCCCTTGCTGACCGGAATGAGGTAATGGTGCTGTTGCAGCAAAGTGGGGTGGCAGTGCAGACGGGCCGAAGCAATGGGTGTCGGCAACACGCGGCTCTTTCTTTCTCCTGCTGTGGCTTCCTTGTGGGATCTATGATTCTTTGTTCTTTGTGTACGCGCTAACACATCGGAGCCGGAGCAAGGAACAAGGACAAATTGTTGCCATTTCTTAACCAGAACTGTAGCAAACTTAAACTTTGCAGCCTTGTATGCTTTATGCAAATGATCAGTGCATGTTGTGTGATGTAATGCATTTGTGATAGGACGTTAACAAAAATTGCTACGTTAACAAAGATTGCTTCTAATAAAAGAGGGTTTCGGAGTTTGCTCTGGGCTCTCATCCCGGGACAACCTTGCGTTGTGTCTTTTTTCCATGAGAGACCACCACAAGTGGTGACCCTGACGTGATCTGCTGCGAGCAGATACGGGTTCTGCTCTCCTGTACTTATCGCATGGAAGAGGCAAAGGTGCGCACCATAATCGATAACTGTCACAGGCGACGATTATCTTCATAAGTATGGGAGGAAAACTGTCACAACATCAGGAGAAGCATATTACAGAGTTGTTGAAGTTAGTCAGAACCAATTTCTTTATCTTTAGTTCTTCTGGTAGGGAAAAAAACTGTCACGATCCAATGTTAAATTGTTAATGCATAGTGTATGGATGCAGTGTTCATGGTACCCTGAATGAGGTTCCTTAAAATTGGAAACATGGACACAGATTGGCAATGTTCTCCATGATGAGCCTCGGGCTGATTCAGAAGTTTTAACTTATTGGAAGATGGTTATTACTGCTTTAGAAGTCCAGCAACAGCCATTATTGAAACCATTATTGGATCCACCTCCGTATCAAAATAAGGTAGTCTTGTGTCTGCCTGTCTTGAGATTGGAAGATGTGGTATCTCCCCCGACAGCTCCTAAAAATCCATCAGGAGATGTCAAGGTGGGTGTTATGTCCCTGGAACTTGCCAAAGTCCCCACCCAGGTCCGTTCATGCTGCGGGGGCGTTTGCTGCCCCTCATTGGCTGGCTTCCCTCGACAGCCGGCTATAAAAGCCAGCTGCAGGGTTCGGTCAGCCGCTGTTCGCTGTGAGCCTGCTCCAGGCAGGGCTAACACGTTCAGTCCTTTATTACTTTAATAAAGTCTTGTTGCATCCATGCCCTGGTCTAGCCTCTCATTGCTCAATCTACAACACTGGCGACGAGGATGTGATGGCTACCAGAGGCAATCCACAACAGCTGAAATCACTCAATTGCTGAGCCGCAGCCGCGCCGCCGGAGAGCTTGGTCAGCAAAAGCGAAAGGAAGAGCGTCTGTAGCCGCTCGATTAGCAAGCTACAGGGAAAGTGAAGCGCTGCGAGCCGCAGCCGCTCAGCTCAAAAAGGGCGCGAAATTCAAACGGCTGTCGTTTGAATTCGAGTCGGAGTACAGCGCGGTGCTGTCATTCCGGGAGTCTCTGACGCCAGCACAGGGCGCGAGATTCAAATCACTGTCAGCTGCGGTCAGCCATTACTGCCTACGCTCTCCAGGAGTGCGAAATTCAAATAACGCTGCCAACGACCGTTGCAGCCTGAGCCATAGCGTAACCCAGAGAGAACAGAGAGATTCTGTGTAACCTCTCAAGAGCTGAAGTCACTAGTCTGACAAGAGCACGAAGGGCCATTTGTCGTCCCAGAGAGATCTCACAGCAGTGTAACCTGCAGAAGTTCACAACATGAACTCCAACCCAGCCTTCCCACCGTTCAAGCCTGATGAAGAAAAGTGGGAGTCATACAAAAATCGTTTTAACCACTACATCGATGCCATTGGTCTGGCTGATGCTGGGGAGCACAGAAAGAAGTCATTCTTCCTCAGTTATTGCGGAGCCATCGTTTTTGATACCGCCACAGCACTCGTTGCTCCACGTGAGTTAAAGAATGTTCCCTGGGCAGAATTGCTGGAGATCCTCACCAATCATTACTCCCCCAGGCCCTCACAGATCGCGAGGCGTTTCACCTTCTGGATGAGGAAGCAAGCTGAAAAGGAAACCGTCAACCAGTACATGGCCGCCTTGAGGACTGCAGCTCTCCACTGCGGGTTCGGGAACTACTTAGATGACATGCTCCTCGACCAGCTCGTCTGCGGGGTCAAGGACCTTCACCTCCAAAGGCGACTGCTTGCCAGGAAGGATCTCAACCTCTCCCAGGCCGTCGAGGAAGCCTTGGCTGCAGAACTGGCAACCCAGTCAGCCACCGAGATTCAAGGTCCCGTTCCCAAACAAAGCTGTGCCACCATCCACTCAGAAGAGGTGGTCAACGAAGATGATCCCAACGATCAAACAGACATCCACCGCCTCGCTCATGCCAAACAACCACAGGTAGGAACCAGGCAAGAAAGCAACAGTGCGCCCAAACACATCATCCTGTGCCTATCCTGTGGCGGACCTCACTCGAGAGCTTCGTGCAAATTCAAAGGTGCCATCTGCAACAATTGCTACAAAAAAGGCCACATCGCCAGAGTCTGCCAGGCCGCGCACAACTCAGCACAAAAGGTTCCTTCCTTTTCCCATTCTGGACCCCAAAGGCAAGTACTAAATTGTCACACTTGCTACCATGCTAACCACACCTGTCATTCTATTAGTAAAATCACACTCTCCATTTTATTAGAAGGTAAACCTTGTCGTATGGAGGTTGACACGGGGTCAGCGCTCTCAATCATCTCTTGGAGCACTCTCAAGAAAATCCAGCCCAGACTATCCAGAAACCAGCTCCAGAAGTGCCAGATCACCTTGAGGGACTATCAAGGGAAGGACATTCCAGTACTCGGCAAAGGCAAGTTCCTTGTTAATTTTAAAGCTTTCAAAGGCCACCTGCCTCTAGTGGTAGTTAACGGCAACCTCCCTAGTCTCTTGGGGCTTGATTGGTTCCCCTACCTCGTCCTAGGGTTAACAGGAGTCCATGCTGTCTCAGCTTCTGACACTGACTCCTTATTCACTGACTACTCAGACGTATTCAGCGATGAGTTGGGGTGTTATAACGGTACCCCCATCTCATTTGCAGTTGACCCCCAAGCGGTTCCAGTCCGGCTGAAACCTCGTAGAGTCCCATTCGCCATTCGGCCTAAACTGGACGCAGAGCTGGATAAATTATTAAAGCAAGGGGTCATTGAGCCGACAGACTTCGCCAAATGGGAGACGCCAATTGTCACACCCCTTAAAAAGGACGGCAGTCTGAGAATTTGTTCGGATTACAAAACAACAATTAACCTCTTTCTACAAGTTAGCGCTTACCCAGTCCCGGTCATTCAACATTTATTGCACACCTTTGAGCCTGGCAACATTTTTGCCAAATTGGACATGTCACAAGCGTATCAACAGTTCCCTGTTGACAACCAAACAGCCGAATTACAAACTATTGTGACCCACAGGGGTGCCTTCCAGTGCAGGCATCTCCAGTTTGGCGTAAGTGTTGCCCCTGGCATCTTCCAATCCCTCATGGAGCGTATACTTCAGGGCCTCCCTGGCGTAGTGCCCTACTTCAACGACATATTGGTCTCGGCCAGGGACAGGCCCCAACTCTTCCAGAGAGTCAGAGCAGTGTTAGACAGGTTCAGACAGCATGGCCTCAAATTAAAAAGGGAGAAATGTGCCATTGCCACTAGACAGGTGGACTTTCTGGGCTATAGAATTGATGCCTCAGGCATTCACCCCCTAGAATCCAAAGTCAAGGCAATCCATGAGGCACCCACGCCAACCACTAAAGCCGAGCTACAAGCCTTTTTGGGATTATTGAACTTCTATGCGTCATTCCTACCTCACAAAGCATCAGTAGCAGAGCCTTTACACAGGCTCTTAGATAAAAAATCACCTTGGCACTGGGGACACAAGGAAGACACCGCTTTTCGCGCAGTCAAATCACTGCTCACATCAGACGCGGTCCTTATTCAATTTGACCCACACCTCCCATTGGTACTAGCAGCGGATGCATCCCCTTTTGGGATTGGAGCTGTATTAAGCCATAGACTACCCAACGGCTCCGAGGCACCAATCGCTTTCTTTTCCAGAACGCTCTCAGCAACAGAGCGTAACTATAGTCAAATCGACAAGGAGGCAGCGGTAAAGAAATTTCATGAATTCCTTTTTGGCCACAACTTCGAACTAATCACGGACCACAAGCCTCTCCTGGGTCTTCTATCTGGAGACAAGCAGACTCCCCAAGTGTTGTCTCCCAGAATGACGAGGTGGACCTTGTTCCTGGCGGCATACTCATACAAGCTCATCCACCGCCCAGGAAAAACGTTAAGCCCCGCAGACGCCCTCAGCCGCTGCCCCCTGCCAGCTCCAGCTGAGGACCCGGCCCCGGTCCATGCCATCTTCGATGTCACCGAGCTCGACCTTCCTGTCACCGCTCTCGACATCGCCACCAAATCCAAGACGGACAAAACAATCGCCCAGGTACTGGACTGGGTGAGCAGGGGGTGGCCGGGCTCTAACCTCGCAGCCGAATTCACACCTTTTAAGACCCGTCAACAGGAACTATCTAGCTTACAGGGCTGCCTGTTGTGGGGCACCCGAGTTGTCATTCCGACCTTGCTTCGCACACCAGTCTTAGAGGCACTACACGAGGGCCACCCGGGCATCGTCCGGATGAAGGCGTTGGCTCGGAGTTACGTCTGGTGGCCTGGCTTGGACGACGACATCGTCAAGTGGGTAAGCTCTTGCCAACCCTGTCAGGAATCCAGACCATCCCCTCCAGTCACCACCCCCACAAAGTGGGAGAGCGCCAACGCGCCTTGGTCAAGGCTTCACATTGACTTAGCGGGGCCAATACACGGCAAAACCTTCTTGGTGGTCGTAGATTCATACTCTAAATGGATCGATGTGGCCCAACTATCCACGACCACCACGCAAGCGGTTACCAAGGCCTTGACCCGCCTATTCGTAACACACGGGCTACCAGATACCATAGTTTCGGATAATGGCCCCCAGTTTGCCTCAACAGAATTTAGCCGCTTTGCCACCAATCTTGGCATCCGACACATCTTCATGGCCCCCTTTCATCCTGCCAGCAACGGATTGGCGGAGAGAGCCGTTAGATCCACAAAAGAAGCGTTAGCCAGATTCAGCAAAGAGGACTGGCATCACAGACTCTCCCGCTTCTTACTAAGCCAACACTCAACCCCTTGCATGGTCACCAACAAATCCCCAGCTGAACTTCTGATGGGTAGACGCCTAAGAACTGTGTTGGATAGGCTCCACCCTCACTATTGCCCTGACACCCCTCTTGCTTCAATGACGGGGGTCAGAGATTTTGTCTTGCAGGAACATGTCTTTGCAAGGAACTATGCCGGAGACCCACTTTGGATTCCAGGAGAGATAGTAGCCGGTCCCAGGTCGTACCGAGTCCAGCTGGAAGACGGCCGCATCTGGAGAAGGCACCTGGACCAGCTAAGGAAGCGACAGGGTACCCTCGCCAGTGCCGGATCGTGGGCTCAGGTCAGCCCCCAGGTGCCTCACCAAACTCTCATCGAAGACCATTCCAGAGGCTCTTCGCCACCATCACCCGAGCCAAGGGAGCAGGCAGTAGACCGGGACTGCCCGATGGGTCCTCCGCCTGAACCATCAGATGGGGCCACGACATTGCCGGCCAGAAGCACTTCACCGGTACCAGCGCAGACCTCCGAGCGAGGTTGCACCCCATCACCAAGCCTACCTGTTTCCTCGAACTCTGAGACACTTGGGAACTCACCGGAGTTACGACGCTCGGGGCGCCAGCACAGACCACCCGCTTATTTAAATGACTATGCGTGTTCGCATCTGGGGGGAAGGGGTGTTATGTCCCTGGAACTTGCCAAAGTCCCCACCCAGGTCCGTTCATGCTGCAGGGGCGTTTGCTGCCCCTCATTGGCTGGCTTCCCTCGACAGCCGGCTATAAAAGCCAGCTGCAGGGTTCGGTCAGCCGCTGTTCGCTGTGAGCCTGCTCCAGGCAGGGCTAACACGTTCAGTCCTTTATTAATTTAATAAAGTCTTGTTGCATCCATGCCCTGGTCTAGCCTCTCATTGCTCAATCTACAACAGTGGGAACTCCTAAAATAAATACACCCCATGCTGGGAGAGTTCAAGCAGCTATGCAAGCAGCTTTTCAAGCAGGACAGCTGGAGGGGGAGGAGATTGACTCCATGCAATTGTTTCCCGTTCAGAGGCAAGTTGATAATGCAGGAAATTTACAGGCTGTCTGGAATCCACTGCCTTTATCTCTTTTACGGGAAGTAAAGAAATCTGTGAAGGAATTTGGCATACAAAGTCCATATGTTCAGGGTTTGCTTCACAGTTTGGGGCAAGCTCAAAAGATGATTCCACAAGATTGGAAAGACTTAATGAGAATGATTCTGAACGGGACACAATACGTGGTATTTGATGCAGAATATCAAAGAGAAGCAATTAACAGAGGAAATAATTCAGGGGGTTTGTATATTCCTGATCAAATCTATGGGGCTGGGCAATTTGCAACTGTGGAGCAACAGGCAACAAATCTGCCGGATCATTGCTTCCCTGTTGTTATGGCCGCTGTTATGGGAGTGCTAAGGCGAGTGGAGGAGGCAGGAGTGCCTACTAAATCCTTTTCACAAATCAAACAAGCAGCTACAGAGCCAAACGCAGATTTCCTCGAGAAGCTCCAAAATGCCATTCAGCGACAAATTTCTAATCCGGAAGCTGCGAAAGAACTCTTGATGAAACTGGCAGTGGAAAATGCAAATACAGATTGTAAGCAGGTTTTGCAGCCTTTGGTCGGACGGGGGGAGGCAACCTTGCCAGATTTGATTAAAGCTTGTGCTGTAGTAGGTTCGCAATCTTATAACATGGAGACCTTGGCTGTAGCTTTGCAAAAGGGTCTTAAACCTACTGGGAATTGTTTCAACTGTGGGAAGCCTGGGCATTTCAAAGCCCAATGCCAGGCCCCAGGGGGAGGTGCTTCTCTTTTTCGGAAGAAACTTCCATAGCAGAACACAAATCCTGGGGCAAGTCCAAAAACAGTATGTCCCAAGTGTAAAAAGGGTTTCCACTGGGCGAATCAGTGACGCTCTCAGGCTGCACCTTTGGGAAACCAATAAGGGGGGTATGCAGCTAACCCTGCTCCAAAGGCTGCACCTGTACTCAATGCATCACCAGCGACTACAGGAAGTGCTGGTCTGGACTTACGAATGTTAAAAGATATCATTATAACTTTTCCAAATCAAGTTTATATTGAGGACACCCATTTAAAGGGCCCCCTTCCTCCGCAAACGGTAGGATTGGTCTTGCCTCATTCCTCAGCTTCTAAGAAAGGGTTTTTTGTGATTCCAGGGGTTATTGATTAGGATTATACAGATATTATAAAAATTCAATTTTATTCAGATGTACCTGCTAATCTTGCAGCTGGAGACTCCATTGCACAATTGATAGTGTTACCCTATACTCCAATTAATCCATTGGTAGGGAAGCCTCGGATAGGGGTTTTTGGCTCTACAGAATGTTGTTCAGAGCTATTGGCCTTAATGAAAAACATTAAGCCATCTCAGCCCAAGTTGAATTTTCTTACAGAAGGGAAATTGTTTTCCGGTGTTGTAGATTCCGGAGCAGATATTTCAGTAATTCGGCAAGAAGAATGGCCCAAAGAGTGGCCTACGGAAGATTCTCCGGCTGTAAGTGGGGTAGGAGGTATGCAATTTGCTAAAAGTAGTGTTAAATGGCTTGTGTTTACCCATGAATACAGGAGGCCAGGGGCAATTCAGGCTGTAATTCAGCCACTGGTAATGCCTTTGCATGTCAATTTATGGGGCCGTGATTTGCTTTCTCAATTTGGAGCTACCATAACTTTGCAGGATTGAGATGCTAAAATTAACTTTATTGTCCGAGGTTCCTGTGTGGGTGGACCAATGGCCTTTAACCACTGAGAAATTGTCTGCTTTGCATGAATTAGTACAGGAGCAGCTGGGTCTGGGTCATATTGAGCCTACCACTAGCCCTACAGCTTACAAGCAGCTGCTCTCCCTCAGGGTGTCAACCCTAGAGGGATGCAATGCTGCCAGTTGTGGCAAATGGATGTCACCCAGTATCCTGGGTTTTCCCCCTGGAAATATTTACATGTCTCAATTGACACTTATTCAGGTTTCATAATGGCGACCCCTCAAAGGGGCGAAGCCACAAAGCATGTTATTAATCATTGTTTGCGTACCTTTACTATTTTGGGCTCCCCTCAGGAGCTGAAGACTGATAATGGGTCTGCATACACTAGTTTGGCTTTTGCCACCTTTTGTTCCACCTGGAACATAGTGCATAAATTTGGCATTCCTAACAATTCCACAGGTCAAGCTATTGTGGAGTGCGCTAATCAGACTCTCAAGCCCGCATTGGACAATCAAAAAACAAAAATAGGGGACATGGAGCATGGATTGCCAGGGTTAGTAAATACCTTAAATATTGCATTATATACTTTAAATTTTCTCGACTTGACTGGTACACCAGCCACTACGGCGGCCAGCAGGCATTTTTCTTCTTTCCCTTCTGCAGGAGGCGCAAGGCCACTGGTGTTATACAGAAAACTACCTGACCCCACTTGGAGGGGGCCAGCTTCCTTGATAATGTGGGGTTGTGGCTATGCAGCAGTTGAAGACAAGAATGAAGTCATTTAGGTTCCTGGTCGTCATGTCCGCCCTTATCACAAGCCAGAGGTGTAAAGGGAAGAACCATGGGATGTGGGGAAAAAAACTCTTATATTAAGGATGTGTCTTGAATTGCTCAATTGGAGAACAAAACTGATTGCTGGGTATGTATGCATATGCCTACACATAAAACCGCAGGATTGCCATTGGTAACTGTTCCTTTGAACGAGTCGCAATGGAAGAACATTGATTTTTCTAGTTATCAAGTGTTACAAGGTGCGGATGAGAACATGATCATGATTCCATTGGGCAGCCGTATAAAAGAAACTGCTGGGGTATGTTGGACTCATAACATCAGCCATGGAAATTTAACAGATCTTGGTCGTTATCCCCATTGTAATTACACATTGACAATACAGAATACAACGCGCAATAACACATTTTTAAATATCACTCTTAATGTATTTGCGGACAACTTTACCGGATATGACTGTGCTGCGCTAGTCACTGGAAACTGCCCTCGGATACAGAATGACTGTCCGACAAGTGTAACCACGGGAGGCAAACCGTTTCTTTGCAACATGATTTCGGGACTTGCTCAGCTTATTTTCTCCCAGGACAACAAGACTGTAAATATCATTGGTCAGGATTTGTGGCTGCTGTGCGGGAGGGCATATAATAGGCTTCCACCGCAATGGAAGGGGGTATGTACACTTGGACATGTAATTCCTTCTCACATCACCACGACATCTCTTGGAAAAGCTCGCATACGGAATGCTACAGCTGCCGACCCGGTAATTTCACCATTAAATCATAACTATTGGACTATGATTTCTCGGGGAATAATTCCTCCCTTGGGAGTTATGATGAACTATAGAGATCTACATAACCTAAATAATTGGACAATTTCAATGTTTAATAATACAATAGAAGCCTTGAAACTTTTGGAAGCTGAACAGGCCAATATCAGGGAATTTATGTTATAAACCTGGTATGCGGTGGATGTGGTTCTGGCCGCGCAAGGAGGGGTTTGTGCTGTGATACATGCACACTGCTGCATGTATATTACTGATTCATCCCCTAACATCATGGCCACTGTACAACACATGGAGGAACCCATTAGAGAGAATCCTTTGCTGAATTATGGGGTCCCTCCTGATTTTTGGTCATTCTTTTGGTCCTGGCTTCCTAACTCTGCTTGGCTTCGATCTATGATTATAGGCATTATAATTGTTGCTGTATGTTTCATTTTCCTTTGTTGCTGTATTCAGTGTCTCCCTGGACTGCTAACAACATGTAGAGACATGACAAAGCCCTCAAGGGATCAGTTTCTTTTGTCTGCAAAAACCTACCGAGGACTGCATCAGTATGAAAAAACAAAAACAAGGGAGATGTGGGATCTATGATTCTTTGTTCTTTGTGTACGCGCTAACACATCGGAGCCGGAGCAAGGAACAAGGACAAATTGTTGCCATTTCTTAACCAGAACTGTAGCAAATTTAAACTTTGCAGCCTTGTATGCTTTATGCGAATGATCAGTGCATGTTGTGTGATGTAATGCGTTTGTGATAGGACGTTAACAAAAATTGCTACGTTAACAAACATTGCTTCTAATAAAAGAGGGTTTCGGAGTTTGCTCTGGGCTCTCATCCCAGGACAACCTTGCATTGTGTCTTTTTTCCATGAGAGACCACCACACTAAACCCACCATTGACTGGCCCCACCCTTCACCCTCCTCTCCCCATCACTCCTCGCCTGGCCTGAGAAGGAAAGGGTGGGGGAATCGAGATTTGCTCTATATTCAACAACTGGTTCTGTGGGTGTGACTAGGTGGTCATGTGACTGGGTGGTCATGGCTGTGGTCATGTGACTGGGTGGGCCTGGCTTGATGGCTATGTCATCATGTTTCTGGATCGGTATGGTTATGTCATCGTGTGACTGAGTGGGTCAAAAGAGAGAAACTCACTTTAATAATGTTCTTGGAGCAGGGGGTTGGATTAAATGACCTCCAAGGTCCCTTCCAGCCCTGGCTTGCTGTGCTGTTTCAAAACATCCTCTGAAGCTGCATCTAGTGCCAGGGTTTGTGGTCCTTCCTTCCTCTCCTTTTTCTCTCCCTCCCTCTCTCCCTCTCTCCATCCATCCATCCATCCATATCACTTTCCCTTCCCACTTTCTCCCTTCCCTCCCTTTCTTTCTCCCATTCCTCCCACTTTCTTTCTCTTTCTTTCTTTTCTTTTAAGAGAAAGAAAGAAAGAAAGAAAGAAAGAAAGAAAGAAAGAAAGAAAGAAAGAAAGAAAGAAAGAGAAAGAGCTACCATGCATTTCTATGCTATTTATAGCATATTTTCAGCTGGAACCTCTTTCTACTTAAACCTTAGTACAACACCCAGATATTTAAAGCCATTAAACACCTTGGATTAATCTTGAAACTTTTTGCATACTTGTACTTAAACAGAAAGAATTTTGTTTTAACACATATGGCTTCAATTCCAAAGCTACTTTTTATGAAGACCAAGTCATTAAATCGAGATTGGAAACAAAGCAAAGGTTAACCTTCTCATTCTTTCTAACCCCTTCCTTCTTATGTGGAAGTGAGCCTTTCTACTTGCCATTTTATTACCAAGAATTTGCCGCTATCTTCAAATTAAAGAGTTGCCTTCCAACAACAAAAAACACAGGTTTGCAAACTGCCTGCATGTAACACAGCACATAATTTTATATGTTAAATATCAAACCACAAAGTGGAAGAGGGAAAATATTTGTGAGAAATAGTGACTGTGTTTTTGCTTGTCAAATTTAAAAGGCCATTGGATTCCATAAAGGTTGTGACTGCAATAGAAGTAATGATGTAACCATGAAGCAGCAGTTAGACAAACTGCTGAATAGTCTGAATTATGCTTTGGAAATTGTGTAATGTATACTCTGAAATTGAGCAAATGAATGAGACCTAAAGGTAAGCTGTTCTCTACAAAATCCACTCTGACCTTGCCACACTAAGCCTGGCATGAAAAAGCAGAGGTATGTATGTATGTATGTATGTATGTATGTATGTATGTATGTTGTGGCTCCGGGCTTGGATTCAGCTCCTGTGACTGATATGAGATCAAGTGAGGAGGTCATGGCAGAAAAATATGAGCCGGCATGGCTCAGTGATTGGACTGGTAACCAGGATGAGGAGATGGACATGACAAAGGATGACAGACCTGATGTATTAGAATTGTCAGGACCTTTGACCCCCTCTGGTTCCTTATCTGATCAACAGCCAGGAATGGCTGACAGGGAAGTTTTGAGAGAGTCTTCTAGTGGAGATGAGAACTTGGAAAATTTGTGGTTAAATGTAAAAAACAGAAGACGGTTGAGAAGGCAAAATCAGCTGGAGCGAATGAGGAGAGCGAGTCAGTAAATTAGCACGTTGCCTCAATGAGTATAAAAGGACACAGCTGGGCTGGTACAATTTGCCAGGAACAAAGTGACTTATTTGAGTGAGGACGTTTCAGCAAGAAGCTCTGAGACTAGAGATTTATTGCCAGGACTGGTTTGCTGGACAGAGTAAAGATTTATGCTGTGGATTGAGATTCCTGCCAGCCATTATCTTGTAAGACTTCTTTCTGTTTGATTTAATTTGAAACGGCTGCTTTCTGTTTTGTTCGTTGGAATTTTGAAGGGGAGTCATAACATTATTGTTCCTGGCCACAAACAAACCATCTTTAAAGCAAGATGGATTCAAATCAACTGCAGCGTTTGGTAGAGCAGCAACAACAACAAATTAATCAGCTACTGCAAAGCAATGTGACGCTTCAGAATCAGGTAACACAATTGCTGAATTATGTTTCCAGCTTACCAAGCCCTGCTGCTGTTCCCCCTGCCCCTCCTGTGAGGAAAAGCCCAGTATCCATGCCAGAGAAATTTTCTGGGCAAATGGACATGTTTCCGGCATTTCTGGGGCAGTGTCAATTATTTATGTCCTTGAGGCCTGAAAACTTTCCAAATGATCGGGCCAAGACAGGATTCATTCTTAGCCTTTTATCTGGGCAGGCTGCTAATTGGGCTACTCCCTTGTTAGTTCAAGATAGCCCGTTGTTGAACAATTTCCAGGGTTTTCTCCAACAAATGAGAGTGATGTTTGAGAACCCAATTAAGATACAAACTGTGGACAGACAGTTATGGGACATTAATCAGGGGAAACGTTCCCTGAAGGCATACGTTGCAGAATTTCGTTTGCTGTGTATGGACTCTAACTGGAACAAACCGGCTCATATGGTTGCATTCCAGGAAGGCTTGTCTGATGCCATCAAAGATGAGCTGGTCCATGCAGAGCGGGCTTTAACTTTGGATGCATTGATAGTTCAGTGCTTACGAATTGAAGCTCGTTTACAGCAACATGGACGCAAACGGCTTGTTATGGAACCATCTTCATTTTCTCGTGCACAACCCACGCCACCGAGAGTTTTCCAACCCACGGTTAATGTTGAGGAGCCGATGGAGTTAGGCGCACTCCGCCCTCGCTTAACGGTGCGAGAACGTTCGAGAAGGTTCCAGGAAGGCTTGTGCCTTTATTGCGGGGGTCCGGGACATTTTGCAAATTCCTGCACTCGGAGAAGGACTCGCCGACCTGTGTCTGAAACCACTCCTGGCCCGTCGGGAAACGGGGTAGGCCCGACCTCAGGGAAACCTTAGGTCGGGCACATCTTACACCCCCATCCCAAATTGCCGAAGTAAATCCTGGTCCTCCTTGGCACTTACTTTTGGACACTCGTATCTTTTCACAGTCCCAGAAGGAAGGAATTCCTGCCGTTGCGCTGGTGGATTCAGGGGCTACAACCAGCTTTATGGACTGTGCTTTTGTTACACATTTTGGAATTCCTTTGATTCCTGTGAATCCACCCATTAAGGTGGAAACCGTAGATGGGCGTGAACTCAAGTCGGAACCCATTCGCTGCGCTACTCAGCCAGTGCGTATGCTTATTGGGGATCATGAGGAGGCGATAAGTTTTTATGTCACCTCAAACCTCCATCTCCCTTTGGTGCTCGGAATGTCCTGGTTGAGTTTGCACGATCAGTTGGTGGCTTGGTCGCAGAACGCCATTTCTTTTCCAAGCCTACAAATGTGTGGACCATCTGAGACATGTTTGCGCTGGCCAAGATATCGCCGCTCCTACTGTCTCAATTCCTTTGGAGCTGTCGGACTTCTCCAATGTTTTCAGTGAACAGGAGGCAGACCTATTACCCACACATCGTACTTATGATTGTCCCGTGGACCTGATACCGGACGCTCCATTGCCAAAGGGGAGATTATACTCCATGTCGGAGCCCGAGTTGGTTGCACTCTGAGAGTTTTTGGATAAAAACTTAGCTCGGGGATTTATTCGACCCTTGTCGTCCCCTCTTTTGGCTCCCGTTCCTTTTGTTAAGAACAAGTCGGGAGAACTGCGTCTCTGTTGTGATTATAGATGACTAAACTCTATCATCGTGAGGAATAGCTATCCCTTACCACTCATTCCGGAATTGATGGAGCGGTTGCGAGAGGCTACTATCTTCACTAAACTCGATCTGCGTTGGGCCTACAACCTGGTTCGGATGCGCAAGGGGGATGAGTGGAAGACGGCGTTTGGCACTCGTTATGGTCATTTCAAGTACACCGTCATGCCATTTGGTCTAACCAATGCTCCCGCTGTATTCCAGCATTTGATGAACGACATTTTTCGGGACATGCTGGATCGGTTTGTCATGGTGTATCTGGATGATATTTTAATCTACTCTCGGTCCAGGGATCACCACCTTCATCAGGTCCATCAAGTGCTGCAGCGTCTTCAGAAGCATAAGCTCTATGTGAAACTGGAGAAGTGTTTCTTTTTTCAGTTGTCGATAGAGTTTTTAGGGCACATCATTTCTCCCGAGGGCATTGCTATGGACCCTAAAAAGGTTGAGGCATTGTGTAGTTGGGAAGCCCCTCGTCGAGTCAAGGACGTCCAACATCTTTTGGGATTCGCCAACTACTATCGGACTTTTATCCCGGACTTTGCTAAAGTAATGGACCCCATAACTCAGCTCCTCCATAAGAAGGTCCCGTCTGTGTGGGGGCCTCCACAACAACAGGCTTTTGAAACTTTAAAGAAAGCATTTGTGGCCGAGCCGATATTGAGGCATCCTGATCCGAATCGTCCATTTGTGGTCGAGACAGATGCCTCTAATGTCGCTATCGGAGCGGTACTGTTACAAGCTTCGAAGGATGGCGCGCCTCTTTTCCCATACGCATACTATTCTAGGAAGCTCACAGCTTCAGAGCGCAACTACACCATCTGGGAAAAGGAGTTGTTGGCCATTAAGGCTGCTTTTGAGACCTGGAGACATCATTTAGAGGGGGCTCGGCACAAGGTAGAGGTTCGGACAGATCACCGAAACTTGGAACATTTGACCACAGCTAAGAAATTGAACCAACGCCAGATTCGGTGGTCGTTGTTTTTTGCCAGGTTCAATTTCTTCGTTACTTATGTTCCAAGTGGACAGAATCGGAGGGCAGACGTGTTGTCTCGGAAGCCCGAGTATATCGGTCCCGAGGATCCTCTTCCTCTACGAACGGTGTTACCACCAGAATCCTTGGCCGTACTGCAAGATCCAGTAGACTTGCGGGTTCGCATACGAGAGGTGCAACGATTGGATGCGTGGACGCAGCAGAGACGGGAGGACGTCAGACCTGATTCTCCATGGTCCTTTGAAGAGGGCTTGCTCCGACATCGGGTTTATTATACGTACCTACCAGGTCGTTGAGAGCTCTCATCATGACACAATGTCATGATAACCCCGCTGCTGGCCGTTTTAGATTTTATAAAACCTTGCATTTGGTCACCCGGACTTTTTGGTGGCCTCGGGTTTGTCATGATGTGCTCTCTTACGTCGCTTCTTGCGTCCAGTGTAGGCAAGCGAAAGCGGCATCGGGTGCGCCCCCTGGACTCCTCCAACCATTACCGACTCTGGGCAGACCATGGGGAGCGATCTCCATGGACTTTCTCACGCATTTACCATCCTCGTCGGGCTTCACGATGGTGCTTGTGGTAGTTGATATGCTGACTAAAATGGCTCATTTCATTCCCTGTCAGAGATTACCTTCGTCCTGCACTACGGCTCAGCTATTTTTACAGCATATCTTTCATCTGCATGGAATGCCAGATAGAGTGGTTTCTGATCGTGGAGTTCAGTTTACTGCGCAGTTTTGGAAACAGTTAATGGCAGCGCTACAAGTTCAGGTGTGCTCAGCGTCAGCGCACCATCCGGAAACTGATGGCGGGACTGAGAAGGTGATTGGCATTCTTACCCAATATTTGAGGTGTTTTGTTAATCAGCGACAAAGTGATTGGGTGAAATACCTCCCGTTGGCAGAATTCGCTTTTAATAACTCGCAGCACACCTCCACTCGGGTAATGCCATTTTTCGCAAATGTAGGTTATCATCCACGCTTCTTCCCATTAACTTGGATGGATTCACCGGTTCCTGAGACACAAGATTTTCTGGAGGAACTGCAAGCGGTTCACCGTTTAGTCAGGCAACAACTTGAACGAGCGAAAGAGGACTATAAATGGTTTGCGGACCGGTCACGTCGAGCACCACCTCCGTTAGCTGTGGGTGACAAGGTGTGGTTTTCCACGAAACACCTTCGGATCGATCGCCCAATTAGGAAATTGGACCATCGTTTCATCGGTCCATTCCCGATTGAGGTGGTTATCAACCCTGT
The DNA here is from genome assembly GCF_900518735.1 of Pseudonaja textilis. The sequence goes on from NW_020769888.1 coordinate 26,012, forward strand.
GGCATACCGGCTCACCTTACCGCGCTCCATGCGTATTCACCCTGTATTCCATCGCTCTCTTTTGGTTCCCGACTCCCCGGACTGTCCTCTGCATGCTCCAGCTGGTACGACCTCCCCATCAACGCCCCGTGAGGAGGCGGAGATTGATGACACGGTGGTCAGTGTTACTGATTCGCGTTGGCTCAAGGGTCGTTTTCAGTATTTAGTCGGGAGGAGAGTGGATGACTCGGAAATTTGCTCATGGACGGATGCGTCTGCAGTTCATGCTCCAGACATCATTCGGGACTTTCATGAACGTTTCCCTTCGAAACCGCATCTGGATCGTCAGACCCGGGGGAAGGGCCCTGCGGTGAGGGATAGTGTGGCTCCGGGCTTGGATTCAGCTCCTGTGATTGATATGAGTTCAAGTGAAGAGATTATGGCAGAACAATATGAACCGGCCTGGCTTACTGATTGGACTGATAACCAGGATGAGGAGATGGACGTGACAAAGGATGACAGACCTGATGTATTAGAATTGTCAGGACCTTTGACCTCCTCTGGTTCCTTATCTGATCAACAGCCAGGAATGGCTGGCAGGGAAGTTTTGAGAGAGTCTTCTAGTGGAGATGAGAACTTGGAAAATTTGTGGTTAAATGTAAAAAATAGAAGACGGTTGAAAAGGCAAAATCAGCTGGAGCGAATGAGAAGGGCGAGTCAGTAAATTAGCATGTTGCCTTAATGAGTATAAAAGGACACAGCTGGGCTGGTACATTTCGCCAGGAACAAAATAACTATTTGAGTGAAGATGTTACAGCAAAGAGCTCTGAGGCTGAAGATTTATTGCCAGGACTGGTTTGCCGGACAGAGTAAAGATTTATGCTGTGGTTTCTGCCAGCCGTTATCTTGTAAGACTTCTTTCCGTTTGATTTAATTGTGAAATGGCTGCTTTCTGTTTTGTTCGTTTGAATTACGAAGGGGAGTCATAACAGTTTGCTATATTGCAAACTGTCAGGTAATTTTCTTTTTGGAACATATGATGTTCATTTCTGAAAAACCCCTTTCTGCTTCTGCTGAACTTACAGCAATTGTTCTGACAATGTTTTTAGCTTTTTGAATACTGTCAGGAATTGCATATTTATTGGAATCTTTTAAAATATTTTCTAAAAAATCTCGAGAATTATTAATATTAATTTCGTAGTCCATTCCATGCCAAGAGTCCTTCTTTTAAGTAATGCAGTCCATGGTCCAGAAAACCAAAGTTTTCTTGGTGACACCAACCCTTTAGGCAGTGGTTTATTTCTAGATATTATTTCTAGTCCTGCTCAAGCTGGAGACCTTAGAAGAACTTCAGACAAACGGTTTTCCAGACTTTTTAAAAAAGCTTCCAACTTCTCAAGACAAGCGATTCCACTGGTTTATTGTTCTGTCAGAAATTGCTCCTTAGATCTAGGAGAACTAATTATTAATTAATTAGATAACAAGAGAAGAATCAATAGATGGAAACTGTTAGATCTGGGAGGATGGTTCAGAAATGGTGGCAAGACTCAGATAACAACAACAGCTCTTTATTTGTGACTTCAGATCTGAGCAAAGAGTCCCAGCCGCAGCAGCCCCTTATAAAGGGCTGGCTGCAGCTAGGCAGCCAATTAAGGCGATTTGAGTTTGCCGTTCTTGGCAGGGCCAATCGCGGCAGCCCGTTTACTAGCCAATCGGATCTGCGGTCTGCGGTGACCAATCACGATCTGCTATTTGCAGGCCAATCAGAGTTGAAGGCTTTCGAGCCTGCTAGTCCGGAACACCCCTCCCCTCTCGGTTCCGTTTAAGGGGTGGAGTTATATAGTCTCGCAGGTAGGCAGGTCTTCGCACCTGTCTACCTGACTTACGCAATTCCAATTGTCCATGTTCAAATTCGGGTTCAGATGGACTGTTTGCTGGATCTAGCAGGAACGGTGAACCGGTGCCATGGTTGGGGCTCTCCTCTGATGCACCCAGGGTGATAGTGTCCTCAGCTTCATTGCTACTGCTATGGCTCCCCGGGCTCACTGAACCTGCTTGGCTGCTGCTTCTTGGTGAAGTGTACGTCTGCCCAGGTTCAACTACAGCTGGTGAGTATTGCAAGCTATGGTGTGGTGATCTCGGTGTTAGTTCAGAATAAACAGGTGTAGGTTCTATTTCCGGGCTCACGGCTTCCCCTCCCCCCCTGGTGTCAAGGCTGGGGTCAGGGATGGAAGTTGTGGTCAGTCTGGAGGGGAGCTGGTCAATATGGCGTTTCCACGCTCTGCCATCAGTGGTGAGTAGACGGTAGGAGCGGGGACCCGTGACTTGAGTTACTTGAGCAGGAATCCAGAGGAGATCCCCAGAAAATTTTTTTTGCAAATATGAGGTCTCCTACCTTAAAGGCGCGATGCTTGCTGCTGGAACCCAGGGGCTTTTCCAGGGTGTAGGCAGGGTGCAAGTGGTCTAGAGGCGATCTGAGTTTCCTGGCCATCAGGAGTTCAGCTGGGCTCTTGTTAGTCGTGCTGTTAGGTGTGATGTGTTGAAGAAGCGGCATTCTAGTGACTTTATCGTGGATATTACCTTGTTCCATTTTCTGTAGGGTTTTCTTTGTGAACTGAACCATTCGTTCAGCCCTACCATTTGCCGCTGGATCAGCCGGCGATGTGAGTGCGTGTCGGATGCCCCGTTCAGCTAGGTATTGTTCAAAGGCTAAGGCAGTAAATTGGGGCCCATTGTCAGAAACCAGGACATCAGGTAGGCCGTGTGTGGCAAAGAGTCTGTTCAATTTTTTGATGACTGCCTCAGTAGTGGTTGTTTTCATTTTATTGACCTCAAGCCAGTTAGAATACGCATCTACAGTTATTAGGAAAGTGTGGCCTCTAGTAGGTCCCGCAAAGTCAATATGAATGCGTGACCAGGGATCCCTGGGTGTTTCCCATTCTGCTGGTGGAGCTTTTGGTGGGGCTGAGTGGTTTTCCTGGCATCTGTTACACGAGGCGACCCAGGTTTCAATTTGTTTGTCCATACCTGGCCACCAGGCGTAACTTCTTGCCAGCGCTTTCATACGCATGATGCCCGGGTGTCCATCGTGTAGCATTTGCAAGACTTTTTTTTGTAGTTTAGTTGGTATGACAACTCGGTCTCCCCATAAAACGCACCCTCTTTGTGAGAAAAGCTCTGTCTGTTTTTGAATGGCTTAAAGGTTTCCTTGGGTCGTATTCTGGCCATCCCCTCTCCACCCAGCCAAGAACTCATGCCAAACAAGAGTCTCTTTTGATTTCAAAGGCGATGTCCTGGGCCGTTAGTGGAGGTGAGGGAATTGTCTCGATTTGTAGTACTGGGAGCATGGGAGCTGGGTCTTCTTGTGGCTTGGGTAGTGGTGAGCGGCTCAAGGCATCTGCGTGAGGAATAGATTTCCCCGGGCGATATTTTAGTTGATAGTCATAGGCAACTAGGAATTCCGACCATCGCGTCATTCTGGGGGAGAGAATGTGTGGGGTAGGTTTGTCGCCCACCAGAATGCCAAGTAATGGCTTATGATCCGTGATAATAGAAAATGGTCTCCCATATACATATTCATGAAACCTTTTAATCGCAGAGACAATAGCAAGGGCTTCCTTATCTAAGTGGCTATAGTTTCTTTCTGTTTTTGATAGAGTTCTTGAAAAAAATGCAATTGGTGCCTCTGAGCCATTTGGTAGAACGTGGCTCAGGATGGCCCCCACCCCAAATGGTGAGGCATCACAAGTAACAGTCAAGGGGAGTGTCTCGTTATATTGAATTAGCACTGCATCAGAGGTAAGGAGGTCTTTTACTTGCTGGAAGGCATGTTCTTCCCGCCGTCCCCAAATCCAGGAGGCCCTTTTATCGAGTAGTCTATGAAGGGGCTCTGCAACAGTCACCTTCTGGGGTAGGAAAATGTTATAAAAGTTAATAAGTCCCAGAAAGGCTTGGAGGTCAGTTTTGTTTTTAGGTCTTGGGGCATTTTTGATAGCTGCCAATTTCTTTTCTGTAGGGTGGATTCCTTGTTTGTCAAGAAGGTAGCCAAGAAACTCTACCCTTTCTGTGCATAGCTGGCACTTTTCCTTCTTAACCTTGAGGCAGGCATCTTTGAACCTTTGTAGGACTGTTCTGAGGCATTTCTCTAATTGACTTTTTGTTGGGGCTGCTATTAGTACGTCATCAAAATAGGGCACGACCCCTTTTATACCTTGTAATAGTCTCTCCATCAGGCTTTGAGAGATGCCTGGGGCTAGGCTTACTCCAAACTGGAGCCTGTTGCATTTGAATGCACCACAATGTGTGACTATAGTTTGGGCTTCTGCAGTCTCGGAATCAACTGGCAGCTGTTGATACGCTTGGGCCAGATCTAATTTTGCGAATATTCTGCCACCCCCAAGTGAATGCAGGAGATGCTGAATGACTGGTACTGGATAGGCGCTCTGCTGTAGCGCGTGATTGAGGGTGGCCTTGTAGTCACCACAGATTCTCAAGGACCCATCAGGCTTTATGGGGGTGACAATTGGTGTCTCCCATCGGGCATGGTCAATGGGCTCTAACACGCCTTGTGCAATTAATTTGTTCAGTTGCTCATCAATTTTGGGTTTGAGAGCAAAGGGAACTCGGCGTGGCTTTAGGCGAATGGGTGCAATGTCGGGGCGAAGATTAAATGAAATAGGGGACCCCTTGTACTTGCCGAAGTTTTCGCCGAACACTTCTCGGAAATCGTGGACGAGGGCTGCCTCCTAGTCATTGTCTTCAGTATGATGGATGCCAGCCAATCCGATTCCTAATGGCGCGAACCACTGAAGGCCCAATAGACTTGGCCGGTCTCTGTCTATGATGGTGAGTGGTAGAATTGCTTTATGTCTCTTGAAAGAGACCTGGAAATGGCGGGTACCTGCGACTGGAATCCGGTTGCCTTGATAATCTTTCAGTATGAGTCTCTGACCGCTGAGGTCTTGGCGTCGGATGTTGGGAATCAGTTGCTTAAGCGTTTTCCAGGATACCATGGATAGTGAGGACCCAGAGTCGATTTCCATGATGCATGGTTTATTTTCAATGGTGACCTTTACACGGATTTTTTTAGCGTCAAGCGATGAAGTGTGGCCGATGGTGATGGTTTGATGAGTCTCTTCTCGTCTGGGTGTGCTGTTAAACCTTCGGGGTCTGCTGTACTGGTTCCACTGGTTGCTAGGGCAGTCCCTCTGTGTGGTGGAGTTGCCATCATTCCTTTTTGGGCTGCTCCCTCTCCGTCTGGGGCTGGAATTTTTTTGTTTCTGCATACTTTCACAATATGCCCTCGTTTTTCGCAAAAATGACACATGGCGTCTAAGAATCTGCATTCGGATCGTGGATGGTTTCCCCCACATCCGGCGCATTGGTAGTTGGGTTTACGACCCCTCTGGTCTCATTGCTCACATTCTGACCAGAGTCTGTGGACTTCCTCCTCCTCGCTGTCTGAGGATGACTCGACATCTTCATGATGGGTCGTTGATGTGTACTTGTCTGAAGGTTTCCCAGCATCATTGGTGGGTTGGCAGTTGGTTCCGCTGGTTCAGCGCATTCGTGCTGCTGATTTATGAGTGGCTTCAGCTGCGGTGGCGTCTGCTATGGAATCTGCAAGAGAGATGTCTTCCTTGGCCATGATCTTGCTCTGGACAGTTGGATCTCTAAGGCCAAGGACGATTCGGTCTCTCATGGCTTCTTCGAGATTGGCGAAGCCACATAAACCGCCCAGGTTCCTCAGGTCTGCCCAACGCTCTCACCTTCATGCTGGTCCCTCTGATAGAACTCGTGTCTGCGAATGAGAGTTGGCACTGCTGGGGCGTAATGGTTGCGCAGGATGGGAGCGAGGGGGTCCCAATCCATAGTTTTAACTTCAGCTGGTTTCGCTAAGGCTTTAGCCATCTTAAAAACGGCTGGTCCACAATGGGTTAGAAAAACGGGTCGTTTCTTGCTGGGCGTGGCATCTTTGAGGTTGTTGGACTCTAGGAACATTTGAAATCTGTCCATATATGAGTCCCAGTCCTCGCTAGCTGGATCAAATGGGGCGGGTGGTATAGCGCTGCTGGCCATGTTGCCATCGTTGCGCTCTGTCAGCCACGTGCTCCTTCAGCTAGCTCAGTTCTCATAGACTTCGTTGCCTCTGCATCACATCCTCGTCGCCAGTGTTAGATCTGGGGGGATGGTTCAGAAATGGAGGCAAGACTCAGATAACAACAACAGCTCTTTATTAGTGACTTCAGATCTGAGCAAAGAGTCCCAGCCGCAGCAGCCCCTTAAATAAGGCTGGCTGTGGCTAGCCAGCCAATGAAAGCGATTTGAGTTTGCCGCTCTTGGCAGGGCCAATCGCGGCAGCCCATTTATTAGCCAATCGGATCAGTCTGCAGTGACCAATCACGATCTGCTATTCGCGGGCCAATCAGAGTTGCAGGCTTTCGAGCCTGCTAGTCCGGAACAGAAACTAATCAAAGAGAGGAGCAACCTAGAACTAAGGAGAAATTTCCTAACAGTGAGAACAATCAACCAGCCTTGCCTTCATAAGTTGTGGGTGCCCCATTGTTGGAGGTTTTCAAGAAGAGACTAGACAGCCACTTGTCTGAAATGTCTGAGAGAGAATGGCAGAATCTCATGTGGACAAGTAAAGTTTGAAAATGGAAGGTTCCAGCCTTTTAAAAAAGACAAACCAATATGGAATCCTGTAGATTTACAATCTTTTTAGATTCCAGCCTGGATAAACTGTTAATAGACTGACAGAAAGATTTTTCTAGCTCATAACAGCTATAACAGTAACTCTTATTATTACCACAGATTTGGGAGCCTTAGGTTATCAATGGTGTAAACAATCTCCCCCCCACTCATTATTCTTGTTTTCTCTGGAGATATTCTGCATCTGCTAGAGTTGAACTGAATGCATGAAGTTCAAGTGGATTGTGGAGTTTATTTACACCCAATGCCTGTCTCTTAAATTAATGTTGCCCTTCTCCCAAATGCCATCGAGTGCATGTCTGAGTAATCCAATACCTCCATTATTTTTACAGCACTACTATGTCAACAACGTGTGGCCTTTACCCAGACACCCTACTTTCCTTACTATCTTCAACATTTGTAGTACCTTAGCTAAGAGAAAATGGTTAACTTGTAAGTTAGAAGGCTTTATGATTTTGTGCCACATTCAACCCAATCATAAAAATAAAGATCTTTTACGGCTATCAGATTTGGCATGCAAACATCCAGGAGAATAGAACTCAGTGTAAGCGTGTTCATGTTTTTTTCTGTATCTCTATAATAGAATAGCAGAGTTGAAAGGGACCTTGGAGGTCTTCTAGTCCAGCCCTCTGCTCAAGCATGAAACCCAATACCATTTCAGAGAAATGGTTGTCCAATCTCTTCTTAAAACCCTCCATGTCGGAACACCCACAACTTACGGAGGTAGATCATTCTAACTGTCAGGAAATTTCTTCTTAGTTCTAAATTGGATCTCTCCTAGATTAGTTTCCATCCGTTGCTTCTTGTCCTGCCTTCAGGTGCAACTGACACCCTATTCTTTGTGGCAGCCCCTCAGATACTGGAACACGGCTATCAAGTCACTCCTAGTTCTTCTTTTTGTTCAAGTAGACATGCCCAATTCTTGTGATCGTTCTTCATATGTTTTAGCCTACAGTCCCCTAACAATAATTGTTGCTCTTCTCTGCATTCTGTCTCGAGTCTCAATATCTTTTTATAGTGTAGCAACAAAAACTGGGTACAATATTCCAAGCGTACTCTGAGATGCATTAAAAGACAGATGTAAAATACAATTTGCTAAGAAAATTGTAAGAAAAACAAAGAACTGTCAACTGAAGGCACATAACAGAAATGTAAATCCTAATGCAATATTCCTGGTTCAACAATTTATTCACCTTTTGCAGAAATAGAAGATTTCCTGAAACAAAGCTATCCTTCCTTTCAAGGTTTTTGGATTGTTCCAGTTTGGGATTCAAACTTTTTTCAGAGGCAGTTGGAGAGATAAGAGACTTTATTTCATATCCAATCTCTTCCCTCAACTTCACTAGCCTTGGTTTAAAAGCCAAATATTTTTTCTATTTTCAGCAACATTAAAAAGTATAAGTGTTTGATTTTCTGCATGACCTCCAGTCTGGCATGCAATTTACCTTCATAATAGCCCCCTACTCCAGTAGCTAGATTGATTGGGTTATTTTTCTAGGCTAAATGGATTTAAGAATAAATAAGCCAGAAGGACATTACAGTGCCAAATTTAGGGTGCTGAATATGCCTATTCCAAACGTTATTTAAGCACTCAATCATGGAAGTAATAGTTCAAATTTTTAATTTATTTATTATCCAGCATTGAATAATATCCTGTTTTACTGTGAAATGTATCAGTACCCAAAACAATGGTTTGTTTTAAGCATGTTTTCTGGTACAAACTAGAGTAATTTTTGTAGACAAGTAATCCTGATTTTGATCCATTCATCTTTGTTTTAGCTGAAGACAGTTCTGGTCAGCCATTAACAAACTATAGCTGTGAATTGATTACTGATGTTAAACAACTACTGCATTATACCAAAAACAAACAAAGCACATTGTAGTTTAACATATTACGTGACAGAGATAATATATATTTTCAGATGAAGAAATGAAGGATAAAAGTTTTTCAAATGTTAACTAAATTGTGGAGTCCCTGGTGCTGCCTGAGCTTGGTTGTTTGCTTTCAGAGTTCAGTTATCCAATTGGGAACATCATCAATAATATGACAATTGTAGCCCAGGCATCAGAAAAATAAGCAGTAAGGAGTAAGAAGTGAGACTAAGGAGGAAAATCTGCCTGGTCTTTTCTGCTCAAACTTTAAAAATAGAAGCAATCAAGTAGAAGGATGGCAGACAAAGCTAAATAAAGAGAAAAGCAGGAGGGCAGGAACCCAATTTGCACAGAGGCTGTCAAAGTGGTTAAACGTGCTTCTCTATCTCTGCATTCCATATCCAAATTCTTTATTGCTTTGAATGTCCTCCCTTTGAAACTTGAAATTTGTTACTACCAGTGAGACACCCTAACTACTTTCTATTGAGATGTGCAAAGGCGAAATTCAAGACAGCAGCTTGGACTTTGATTGGGCCCGTTTTGACTACCCAAATAGCCCTCCATCAAAACAGGATAGTTCAGGCTGCTAAAATTGAAAGCCCCTAATGCTGGCAGTGAATCTTCCCCTAGCATGAATTCCCTACTGAGAGCTTCTGTAGGGAATAGTCTCAAGCAGTCAGCCATCTATCTCTGAAAATCAGTGTCGGTTAAACAAAATTTTCATTTCATTCTAAAATTTCAACTTATCTCCAAGGTTATGGGATTTTATTTAATTTTTGGTGTAGGATAGTGGTCAGTGATAATAACCTGCGAGACTCTTAGCCATATGTAAGCATTATTATGACTCATGTATTTTAAAGTGAAAGATAACTAATGAGCAACTTACTAACTTTACAAGTGAAACCACATATACAAAATTGGCCTCTTGTATTTTACTGCTGGGTGTGTGAGGTTAGGTTGGGGGCAGTTTGAAAAGTCAGGCTGTGAGTGTGATTAAAGTACAACCCCTTTTTAATGTGTGCCCCTATTTTCTATTTTAGTTTATCTTCTACAAAGATTTTTTTTCTTTTTCAAAAAACTGTTCATTTATCTACTGTGCATACATACAGTACATTTCTCCATTGCTTTGGGTCTTGTGGCCCTTAAACAGTCATTCTCAACCTGATTTCCTCCTGATGAGTTCAAAGATTCTTATAATCTTGCTTCTTTCACACCTGCAGGCTGAAAATGTTAGCTGAACCCATCTGGAGGGCATTGGGTTGGGCAAGGCTAATTTAATCTATAAAAAGGGTTGCTAATGTCCAACTTGCACATTATGCCAGTAAGATTTCAACAAAAATTGTTGTTAGTCATGAAGTCATGTCTGAATCCTGAGAGACTTTAATCACACTGAATCCTTTGTTTTGCTTTAGGTACTCTAATCTTATGCCACTCAGACAGTGGTGGCAGAGGTGGTATACAGCAGGTTCTGACCAGTTCTGGAGAACCGGTAGCGGAAATTTTGAGTAGTTCAGCGAACCAGCAAATACCACCTCTGACTGGAGATTTTACAGTATCCTTCCCCTGCCACGCCCACCAAGCCATACCCACAGAACCGGTAGTAAAAAATTTTTTTCCAGTGTCCCATAAAAATGCGTGCCATCCCCTCTGTAAATCATGGCCTTCTAAAAATAAGATCCTTTTATTCGACAGATTACCCACTCTTTCAACCAAAGTAAGGAGGCTGCACTATAGTATAATTCCCAACTTGGGAGTGCCATACCTCCCTGCTCTTCATATCTTGCGTTGCCTTTAGGTTTGTCCTCGTTTTTTTCCCTTGCCAGATAAATTTGGTAATTATCTTGTTAAGTTCCATGAAGTAATTTTTATGTATTTTTATTGGTATTGTTTGGAATAAGTAAATAAATTTGGGCAGAATATTTATTTTTATAGTGGCAATCCTCCCTAATAAGAAGATTTGCAATTTAACCCATATCTCAAAATCTTTTTTGACTTGCTGTAATAATTTATTACAATTATTTTCCATTAGAGTATTGCATTGAGCCGTCAACCAAATTCCTAAGTATTTAACTTGTTTTTACTATTTGTAATCCCATTATTCTTTCCAATTTTAGTTTTTGTTTTTCTGTTAAATTTTTAATTATTAATTTCATTTTTTCCCTATTAATATTAAGTCCTGCAACTTCCCCAAATTGATCTAACTCTTTCAGTAATTCTTGACCTATTTCAATTGGTTCCTCTATGAAAAATACCATATCATCCGCAAATGACTGGAGTTTATATTCTTCTTTTTTAATTTTTAGTCCTTTTATTCCTGGGTTCTGTCTAATTCGTGTAAGCAATGTTTCGAAAGATAATATGAAGAGCAGCGGGGATAATGGACATCCCTGCCTGACTCCTTTCTCTATTTTTATTGAGTGCGTGTACTCTCCATTAATTATAATATTCGCCTTTTGTGAATCATAAATTGTAGTCACAATGTTTTCAAATTTAGTGCCTAAATTCATATTGTAAATTTGTTGAATTAGGAATTGCCAATTTAGATTGTCAAAGGCCTCCTGTGCATCCAAGAATACAAGGGCTATTTGTTTTTCTGGATGGGCTTTGTATTATTTCAAAACATTTAATACTATTCTTAAATTGTTCCTAATTTGTCTATTAGGAAGAAATCCATTTTGATCTTTATGTATATATTCATTCAATATTTTTTTCAATCTATTTGCTATAATTGTGGTAAGTATTTTATAATCAGGGAAATTGGTCTATAATTTTATATATGTCGTAAATCTGAATCTTCTTTCGGAATCAACGATATCAGTGACTCCTTCCATGAATCCGGCATTCTTGCTGTTAATAGGACCTCATTATATACTTCCACCATGAGAGGTCCTATTTGTCCTATTTTTTTATAAAGTTCCCCTGGTATCCTGTCGGGTCCTGGGGTTTTATTGTTCATTTGGTTTTCTATTGCTGCTTTTAATTCGGGCCATGTAATATCTCTAATTAACATTTCCTTCATCTCCTCCTTGATTATTTTATCTTTAGTAATACCCAAATAGTTTCTTATCATATCCTCATTTACCTCCTTCTTTTTATAAAGATCTTCAAAAAATTTACATGCAATTTCTTTTTTCTGTTCTATCCCTTGTTGGGCATCCCCATTCTCATCTATTAATTGGTAGATCAATCTTTTTTGTTTTTCTTTTTTAAGTTTATAGGCCAACCACCTTCCTGGTTTATTAGCTGGTTCAAAAAATATCTGTCTGGCTGTATTTAACTTTGAAATCATTCCTTCTTGTTCGATTAAATTTAATTTATGTTTAGTTATTATCATCTGTTTTTTCAATTTGCAATCTTTTGGGGTGTTTTGCAGCTGAATTTCTAATTCTTTGATTCTTTGTTCTAATTTATTTTGTTGGGCATATTTTTGTTTATGTCTTTTAGCAGTGTATGATATCGTTGTGCCTCTTATTATTGCCTTCATTGTATCCCAAATATTCTGTTTTGTAGTTGCCTCATTATTATTTTCTTTAAAAAAATAGTCTAATTCCTCGTCAAGTTTATTCATAAATTCTTTCTCTTTAATTAGCTGTGTATTTAAGGTCCACCTTTTCTTTGGTTTCTTCCTGCCTTTTCACACTATCTGAATCAGGTTGTGATCTGCCCATTCGTTTGGTAAAATTTCAATCTCTTTTAATTCATTTACTAATTCACCATTCATCCACACCATATCGATTCGTGTCCATGATTGGTGAGGGTTGGAGTAAAATGTAAATTGCTTTTTCTCGGGGTTTAATTTCCTCCACATGTCTATCAAATTTAGTTCAATCATCATTTCTTCACATGTTTTGGGTAGTTCTCTTTTTTTCTCCTTCTTCAACTCTTAGGTGAAGAGGAAGGGAATTCCACAAAGTTCTTTAGAGATGATTGCAGTTATAATTTGGGGATGGAGGCATCCTTTAAAAACAAGGGGACTTTAGAGGGGATTGCTTAAAATGTTGGACTCCGTTAAAGGATGACTGTAGCTGGAGAGGCATGGCACCCTACTGTCATGTCATCTGAAATCTATCTGACCACAGTGGTACACTAACATTACCATGTGGACCACCAGTTGAGGCTCTTTTGTCTTGCCAAGCTGAACAAAAGAACTTTACACAATACAATTTGGAAAGGGAGAGAAAAAGGAGAGATAGTTGAACAGATGTGTACAATATGCATGCAATAGTGTGTTAAACTTCCATGAGCCAATCTGCAATTATTACTAAAGGGTGTCTGGTTTCTAATTTAAAAAAAAATCACCTGTCTACACCTGATCCACAGAACCAATTTAAGGGGCTAAAAATGGGGAACTTTTCCTCTGCCTCATCCTGGTAGTCCTCTTCACATTGGGGTGCTAACCCTCCCTCCAATTCCAGCTGCCTTTTGTGATCCTTTCCCCACGTATCTTACGTTGACTTGGTGGATGCCTGCTAATCTCTCCCATTTTTGTACACCTGGAGCTTTCCTGGACACCTCCCCTTTTATTCTTTATTTATTTTATTTGTCAAGCATGTATTAGATAACAGATATAATTAGAAGATGATTATGATTACATGAATGGGTATGAATTAAAGGGGACATTAGGACAGGAACGGTAGGCACGTTGGTGTGCTTTTGCATGCTCCTTACAGATCTCTTAGGAATGGGGTGAGGTCAACAGTAGACAATCTAAGGTTAAAGTTTTGGGGGTTTGGGGAAGAAAACACAGAGTTAGGTAGTGCATTCCAGGCATTGTTAACTGCGCTGCTGAAGTTGTATTTTCTGCAATTGAGTTTGGACCTTAAATTTGTATCTATTGTGTGCTCTGTATTGTTGTGGTTGAAGCTGAAGTAGTCATTGATAGGTAAGACATTGTAACAGATAATTTTATGTACTACACTTAAGTCAGATCAAAGGCGGCACAGTTCTAAGTTGTCTAAGCCCAAAATCCATCCCATCCCTGAAAGGACCTAATGGTAAAGACTGCAATGATGACACTATTAAAGCCAACCTCTTTAACACATACTTTGGCTCAGTATTTGTAAACAGCAATGGATCATGCCCAGTATTTCCTAGTCAAACCACAGACAGCTACAATGATATAATACATATTGATTTTACAGTAGACAATATTGAAAAAAAGGCATTAAGAGTTGTTAACCTAATCTTACGTAGCTTTTTCTCTGGTAATATTACACTACTAACTAGAGCATACAAAACATTTGCTAGACCAATACTCGAATACAGCTCATCAGTCTGGAGCCCACATTACGTATCTGATATTAACACAATTGAGAAAGTCCAGAAATATTTCACAAGAGTTCTCCACTCCTCTACTTGTTGCAGAATACCTTATGCCACCAGACTTGAAATTCTAGACCTAGAAAACCTTGAATTATGCCATATTTGTTCCGATCTAAGTATGGTATATGAAATCATACATTGCAAATGTCCTACCTGTCAATGAATACTTCAGCTTCAACCATAACAATACAAGAGCACACAATAGATATAAACTCAAGTTTAACTGCACCAGACTTGATTGCAGGAAATACGACTTTAGCAACAGAGTGGTCAATGTCTGGAATACTCTACCTGACTCGGTGGTTTCTTCCCCAACCCCCCAAAACTGTAACCTTAAACTGTCTACTATTGACCTCACCCCTTTCCTAAGAGGTCTGTAGGGGGTGTGCATAAATGCACCAACATGCCTACTGTCCCTGTCCTACAAGGTTGTGTCCATCCAGTTTGTATTTTATGTTCTGGTTTTTTTTGCCAATGTGTAAGACAGAGCATTTTTTGGTTGAAATTTGAAGTTGCCACTTGTTCGATCATTCTGACACATAGTCAAGGTCTTTTTGAAGGGTAGCAGTGTTTTCAGTGGTGTTGAATAGTTTTACATCATCAGCAAAGAGAACACGGTTGCTTTTAATATGATCGCAAAGGTCATTTATGTAAAGTATAAAGAGTGTTGATCCTAAAACGCTGCCTTGGGGGACTCCACTGTTAACAGGTACAGGATTTGATAGTGCACTCCCTATTTCGACCACATTGCCTGTTTGACAGGAATGCAGCTATCCAGTGATGCAGGGGTCCAGCAATACCATAAGATTTTAGTTTTAGAAGTAGTTTGTCATGTACCACTGAATCAAAGGCTTTACAGAAGTCTATGTAAATTCTGTCTATTGTTTTGCCCTGATCGAGATATGTAGTCCATATGTTTTTGCACTGTAGGAGTTGAAGATTACAAGATAACTTTTTTCTGAAACCAAATTAGAAAGTAGGTTATTTGTCTCTAAGTAGAGGGTAATTGGTTGGCTAATGATGGATTCCATGACTTTGCAGGTGACACAACATAAAGAAATCGGTCTGCAATTTTCAACTAGGCTGGGGTCTCCCTTTTTGAAAATAGGGATGACTGTGGCTAATGACCATAGGTTGGGCAAAGAACTGGTCCTGAAAGGTTTTTCAAAGATTATGCTCATAGTTCTTCTATGTCAGTGGAAAGCTTTCTTAAGAAGTAGGCACATAGTCCAATGGGTAGAGATGGTTTTAGATTGCGTAGTGCCTTTTCAACATTGTGTTCTGTGAAATCGATGTTCATTAGATCATTGTGATTATTTGTGGTATGAGTAGGAAATATTGGGCATGAGCATTGCTATTTACAAAGACTGAGCTGAAGAATGTGTTAAAGAGGTCGACTTTGATTTGACGGTTTCATCATTACAGTCTTTATTGTTAGGTCCTTTTAGGGGTGGGATGGATCTTGCATCTTTAAGTTTGTTGTTTACAAAATTATGGAAGGCACGGATGGATTTCGTGCATAGAAGGTTTTCCTCGTTTAATGTGATAATTGGTACATTCATTCTTTATCTGGTGACATAAGTTTTTGTAGCGGCTTTTAAAGTTAGGTGCGTAGCCAGTTTTGTTTTTTTGCCAAAGGGAAATTTTTTTAGGATTGGAATTTCCTTATTGTTATGGGTAATTTGTTTTTATGGGTAATTTGTTTGGAAATTTTATGGGTAATTTTTATGGTAATTTTATGGGTAATTTGTTGCTTCAAAAGGTCTGTCCGGAAGGTTGCTGTAGCACTAAAGACAAGCTTGTGTGGTATAAAAAGGGGCTGGGGTTGCAGCTGAAACCTAGCAGATGTTAAGAAGAAGAAAGGGAGAGAGACCGAGAGAGGAAGTGAGGGAGAGAAGAGGGAGAACTCTTGTTGCAGCAACAGGTAAGTAACACTCTTGCCTTGCCTGTACTTTAATTCTTCAGACACTGGTCCCGTAAGTTTATTTCTGAAAGGATGGCAAGGCTTGCTTTATTCATTTTCTTTCAAGTGTAGGTGAAGAAGCATTGAGTTTAAAGTTCTGTGGTGCAAATCTCAGCTGACAACTATTAAGAAGAGAAAAACTCAGACCAGGGCAGACCAGGAGGTAGCTTTGAAGGCAATGAAGCAAGTTGCCATCCATGGCATGTCCAGTTTCTAAGTTTCTATCATATTGCAGATAGCAATATTTACAGGGGATCTAATCCGTTTTTATTTGCTTCTTTCCCAGCCAAGTGAAGAGTGGTAGGCAAGAGCTTATTTCACATGCATAGTTTTGCTTGCTCTTTTTGTAGACAACTTCTTCTCTCTGCTTAATTGTTCAGGAGTTCTGCCTGCATAGACAGTTGCGAAGG
>NW_020769889.1:0-26498 GCF_900518735.1 Pseudonaja textilis
GTACCAATTTATAATGGTTTGGTAAGATCCCACTTGGAATACTGCAACCAGTTGCCACAATATTAAGAAGTAGAAAAATTGTCTTGAGTCTCTATAAAGAGAGCAGAGAAGAGCAACAAAGATGAATAGGGGGCTGGAGGCTAAACTGTATAAAGAAGGATTGCAGGAATTGGGTATGTCTAGTCTAGGGAAAGAAAGAACTAGGGTGACATGACAGCAGTCTTCCAATACTTGAGGGGTCAAGAAGAAGGGAGTCAACTTATTTTGCAACTCAGCAGAAAGCAACATAAGAAGCAGTGGATGGAAACTAATCAAGGAGAGAAGCAGCCTAGAACTAGGGAGAAATTTCCTGACTCTGAGGACAATTAACCAGTGGGAGGATTTGCCTTCAGAAGTTCCCATGGGGGCTCCATCACGGATGGCTTTTAAACACACAGGACAGACATTTGTCTGATCTAGTACTGGGTCTCCTGCTTGAGCAGGGTGGAGGAACAGAAGACCTGCCAGGTTCCTTCCAACCCTGTCACAATCCTCCAGTGATGGGAGCCCCCACAACCTCTGGAGGGGAGCCATTCCCAAAGGATCCACATTCACTTGAAAGAGGCTTTTAAAATCCCCCTCCAGCAGAAAATTTCATTCAGAAAGTTTCATAGCGTGCAGCCCCAGCGGGCTCCAATTTGGGGTGAGAAGGAACCTGCAGGAGCAGCAGCCGACCTGCTTCAACCCAGTTGCTTCTCTGCTTCCAGGCCGTGGAGGGAACCAACAGCCTGACTTGCTCCTGGACTCTCCTCCACCTGCTGCCCCCAACTCACCTTCTAGCTGCTGCTTCAACCCTGAGAAGAGCAGAAAAGACACTTGACCGACCCCCTACCGCCCATGAGTGATCAAGCAGAGGAAGATCTTCTATGCTTGTCCTCTCCTCCCATCCTTTCTAGCAATATGGTACTCAATGGTTTGAACTCCTTTATTATGTATTGTGTATTTTTCAGGCACAGATGTTGTCTGCCTGATCGCCATCCCTAGATAGGAGGCAGAAAAACATTCTTATCCCATCTCTGCTACGTAAGGCATTTGTTTGCAAGATGCTTTCACTCATTAAATGCTATCAAGTCAATTTTGAGTTCTAGCAACCGACCTTTGCAACTGAACCAAGTGGAATAGTGAAGTGTGAGGCTACTTAGCTTTCGCAGATTAGCTTCATGCTGAGCCCTAAAAGTTCATGAAGGTTTTACAGAATTATGCAATCAGCTCTGGAATATGGGACTGACTTTCCCACCAATGTGAGCAAGCCATTAGTCAAAATTCATATTAGTGGTCCACTGGATTAAAAATTATGAGTTTGGTGGTCCCTGAGGTCAAAAACTTTAGCGACCCCTGCCCTAGAAGATAGGCTCAAGAACTAGATGGATCTTGACAGACTTGAACACTGGGCCCTATCTAACAAAATGAAATGAAATTCAGTGTAAAGAAAAGTGAAGTCTTACACTTAGGCAAGAAAAACCAAAACCAGTCATATAGACAGGGTGAAACCAGGCTTAATAACAGTTATTGTGAAAGGGATCTTGGGATCTTAGTGGACAACCAGAGACTCTAGAAAAAGTGCACAGAAGAGCAACTAGGATGATTAGGGGACTGGAGATTAAAACATATGAAGAACGGTTATAGGAATTAGGCCTGGCTAGTCTAGTGAAGAGAAGGACCAGGCGAGACATGATAGCAGTCTTCCAATAATTGAGGGGCTGCCACAGAGAAGGGGTCCAGTTATTTCTAAAGCACCTGTAGGCCAGACAAGGAATAATGGATGGAAACTGATCAAGGAGAGATTCAACCTAGATATAAGAAGAAACTTTCTGACAGTGGGAACAATCAGCCAATGGAACAACTTGCCTTCTGAAGTTGTGGGCGCTTCATCGCTGAAGGCTTTCAAGAAGAGATTGGACTGACATTTGTCAGAAATGATGCAGGGTCTTTTGCTTGGGTGGGGGGTTGGACTAGATGACTTACAACAGGCTTGTCCAACCCGCGGCCCACGTGCTGCATGCGGCCCAGGTCGCCTCATAATGCGGCCCAGTGCCCACCCCAACCTTCGTGCCAGAGCCAGGGAGGAGGAGGAGGAGAGGCAGGCGCGAGGTGGGGGCGAGGCGAGCACCAGGCCAAGCAGCAAGAGAAAAGGTGGGCGCTGTCAGAGCGCCACCTCCTGTTGGCGCCGCTGGCACCGCCACCGCTTTTGCCCCCACCACCGCTGCTCCTTCTGCCCCTGCCACCGCTTCTTCCCCCGCCGCCGCTTCTGCCCCCGCCGCCACCGCTTCTTCCCCCACCACCGCTGCTGCTTCTGCCCCCGCCGCCGCTGCCCCCACAGCGGGGGCAGAAGCGGCGGTGATGGGGAAGAAGCGGTGGCGGCGGGAGTGGCGGCGGGGGCCGAAGCAGCGGTGGTGGCGGGGGCAGAAGCGGCGGCAGGGGAAGAAGCGGCGGGGGCAGAAGCGGGGGCGGCGGGGGAAGAAGTGGTGGCGGGGGCGGTGGGGGCAGAAGCAGCAGCGGTGGCGGGGGAAGAAGTGGAGGCGGCGGGGGTGGCGGCAGGGGCAGAAGCGGCGGCAGGGGCAGAAGCAGCAGTGGTGGCGGGGGAAGGCTTCTGCCCCTGCCGCTGCTGCTGCTGCTTCTGCCTTCCAGTCCTGCCTCATCCAGCCGGGCCATTTGCAGGAGGAGAGGTAGGCGTGAGGCGGGCAAGCTTTCTCCTCCCCCCTCCACAAAATTTGGCCAGAAAATAAACTGTGATAAAAAAACTGATTAAAAAAAACATGATAAAAATAAATAATTTTTAATAAATAATTAATAATAAATAATAAAAACAACTCACTAACTTCATTTCCAAATAAATTTAATATGTTAACTATGTTTTCTATGGTTTTTGGGGATGATCAGGTATCGTTACTGTTATTTTATTTTATGTGCGGCCCAAACCAAATTTTCATCTTCTAATGTGGCCCAGGGAAGGTGAAAGTTTGGACACCCCTGAGATAGATCTTCTGTAATGGTATGATTTTCAAAAGCCTACAAACCCTCTGGCATACCCAATGGCTGCTTTAGAGGTTGTAACATTAAAAGGAAAATTGTAGCTTAGTTGTCCAGTTTGAAACATCCTAAACATTCTTTCTCTCAGCCTAGCAGGGATGGAGAAAACCATCCCTGAATCTGAAAAGAATGCCAATAAAAACAGATCCAGTTTAGCCATTCTAATTTTTTAACCGTGCCTAATGAAATGTCATTCTTTCATAGAATTTAGAACTGGAGCAGACAGCAATGCAACAAATAAAGTAAGAGGCAGAAACCTAATTGCAGCTCACATCATCAGAGTCATAGAGTGCATGTGATGTATGACTCAAACTGAAATTCTAAATTTATAATGAGGGAAGGGAAGCTGAAGAAGACAGATTGGTCATAGAGATACAGAATGCACAAAAAGGGATTACAAGTTAACAACTATAGTGCGTTAGAAACCCATTGTATGTGTGACGTCCTCATTACTGACAGAGTTGTGAAATGAACTTTTCATAACCTTATTATTAAATTCATTTATTATTAAACTTAATTGCTGCCCGTTTCAGTTTGAGGCAACTCTGAGTGTCTTGCGACTGTTGCCTTGCTCTAATATTCAAAGCAACAATACCCATTTTTTACATGTCAAATGTGTTGGGCTCCAGGCACTCTATCACCCATCCTGGAGCTCGACACATCTGAGAGAGCTGACCAGGGGTGCCAGGCATGTCAGTGTACAAATCTTGGTGCAGAAGATGTCCCTACACGTTTCCAGATCGAGTGGGACGGAACTAACTGGGATCCAGCGAGCACGCACATCATGCAGGACAAAAATAGAGGAATCCAAACCGCTGAACACAAACCTCAGGAGAAAGGGACAGGATGGATATATGAGGGGAGAAGTTGGGGATATGGAAGACATACAGAAAGCAGGAACAGGGAAAGGTGTGGGGGATTAGGCATGGGGCAGAGGCGCGGAGGGATGTTAGTGGCTTTAAGCGGATGTTAGATAATGAGGGGCGGGTAAAAGGTGAAGCAGCGGAGATACATAATGCGCTTGAGGGCAGCCGCTCTCAGTGCTAACTGTACCTGGGTTACCCATTCTTGCCGATTGGGATCGTATTGCTAATAAATCGAGCATGGCAACTCCGACACGTGAGTGACAACTTGTTTATTCAGCAGATAACAGATAATCAGAGTTGGAAGGGACCTTGTAGGTCATCTAGTCTGACCCCCACCCACCCAAGTTGGAGACTACACCATTTCTGATAGATGCAATCTATTAATCCAATCTATAGATCCAATCTCTTCTTGAAAGTCTCAAGTAATGGCGCTCCCACAACTTTTTTTTTTTTAAATAAATTTTATTGAATTTACAGTTTAAAAACGTATCAACAGTACATTTACAGAATAGAAAAAATGGCTAAAGTGAAAGAAAGAAAACACCTGGCCTAACAAACCGGACAGGGGCCGGTTGGGGGAGAAAGAAAGAATACAGGAGGAGAATGGGGAAGGGTGGGGGAGGGGGAATAGAGTAAAAAAGTACATTTAAAAGCAAACGATATCTTTTTGTGACAGTCTGTAAGGATCATTTCTCTTCATCATATCTGATCTACTCTTCTTTTCCATTATGTTTAAGTTACTCTATATCATTTACACAATTTGTCTCTGTATAAGCCAATTATACCAAGAGTCCCAGTTGTTGTAAAATGTTGAGGACTCTTTGTTTTTTAGAGCTATAGTTAGTTTATCCATTTCAGCACACTCACATATTTTCTGAATAACCATTTGCTCTGTAGGTGTATGAGGTGATTTCCAAGATTGCGCAAACGGTAATCTAGCCGCAGTTAGAATATGGATTATTACATATTTTGTCTTCTTGGATAGATATCTATCAGAGAGCCCTAACAGGAAGAACTCTGGTGTATAGTCTATTTGTTCTTTAGTTATCTCCTCCAACCATTTTCTGATTTTTTGCCAAAATTTTTGGGTAGTTTTACAAGACCACCACGTGTGGAAAAAAGTTCCTTCAGTGCTTTTACATTTCCAACACCTTGAGCTCATGTTAGGGTTCATCTTCGCCAGCCTTGAAGGGGGTAAGTGCCTTCTATATAACATTTTATACATATTTTCTTTGTACGCCGCTGATTTCATAATCTTGATGTTTCTATTCCAGATCTTTCCCCATTCTGTTAATGTAATGCTTCTTCCAATGTTCCTGCTCCACGCTATCATGTTCCCTTTCACTATCTCTTGCTCTAATTCTACCTCCAATAAGTATTTATAAAATTTAGAAATATTCTTTTTATTTGATCCTAATAAGATTTTATCTAAATATTGAAATTTGCTATAGATTCCAAAATCTTTGATATCTTGTTTGTATCTGCTATGGATTTGTATGTATAACCACTGGTCGATTTTAAATCCCCGTTCCTGTAAATCCTGTTGGGTTCTTAATTTTCCTAGAGGGTCTAATAAATCTTTATATTTAATCATTTTTGTTATGTCCAAATTGTTGGGATGTACCATTGCCTCCATTGTTGAAAGCCAAATCGGAATTTTTAAATAGTGTTTTTTGCATATTTTTTTCCAGTTGGTTAATAATGAATCTCTAATAAGGTGTCTATGAAAGTACGACTGTCTAGTTTTCCCCACTTCCCATAGAAATGCGTGCCACCCTCTCTGAAGATCATGCCCTTCTAAAGCTAAGGTTCTTTTATTAAGTAAATTTACCCAGTCTTTTATCCATAATAAGATGGCTGCCAAATAATATAATTCCCAATTTGGGAGCGCTAGCCCCCCTCTACTTTTTGCATCTTGTAAGGCCTTAATATTGATCCTAGCCTTTTTTCCCTTGCCAAATAAATTTAAGTGTTAACCTATTTATATCTTCAAAAAAATTTTTTGGTAATTTAATTGGAATTGTCTGGAATAAATAAAGAAATTTTGGTAGAATGTTCATTTTGATCGTGGCAATCCTGCCACGAGTAGCCAGTAGGGAAAGCTGCATCTTATTCCAGGATTCTAGGTGTTTCTTAATTTGTTGTAGTAGTTTATCGTAATTATTCTCTTTGAGCGATTTACTTTGTGTAATGTCAAAAAGAAAGGACCTGAAAGTCAGATGAAGCCCCTCACAAATTCCAGACCTCCAATCTCCTGGTTTTAACAATCTTCCTCTTTCCCCAGAGCTTCTCTTTCACAGGCTGAAATCTGCACTTTCACTCTTGTGCTTAAGCTTTTCCGCTCTCCCTTATAGCCCTTTCATTTTTCCCAGATGCTTTTCTGGCCACTTTTCTGTCTGACTTCTAAAAGTGCTGATCATAACTGGGAAAGAAGATTTTACGCCGCTATCATTCTTCTATTATTCTGCTATCTTCAGTCTTCAAAGATTCCAAATTATATAACAGTTTTTCAATTCCTGTTACTCTCGACCTCGTAGGCTGCCACTGCTTTGCTTATTCACCTAAGTGGCAGACCGGACTTGAAGCCGCCATAGAATGACAACTTACTCTTCCGCGCTGGGCTCGGGAGCTTTCCTCTTTGCTGTCGGGGAGTTGCCTTCCCCACTCTACCGCTCGAGCTTCTCCACGTTGTCACAAACCTCTCCGGGGTTCATGTATCCCTGGGGGATCGCTCCTGGCACCAGAAAAGGTGTTTGAAGACCGCGACAGTCTTCTTCACCTCCGTTGGTTGATTGTGCTCACTGTCAGAAAGTTTCTCCTTATTTCCAGGTTAAATCTCTCCTGGTTCAGTTTCCATCCATTATTCCTTGTCGGGCCCACAGGCACTTTAGAAAATAGCTTGACACCTTCCTCTCTGTGACAGCTCCTCAAACTTTATCATATCTCCCCTGGTCCTTCTCTTTACTAGACTAGCCAAGCCCAGTTCCTGTAAGCGTTCTTCATGTTTTAGTCTCCAGTCCCCTAATCATCCTGGTTGCTCTTCTTTGTACTTTTTCTAGAGTCTCAACATCTTTTTTGTAATGTGACGAACAAAACTGGATGCAGTACTCTAGGTGTGGTCTTACTAAGGCTTTATAGAGTGGTATTAGTACTTCCCTTGATCTTGATTGTATCCCTCTGTTAATACAACTTAAGATTGCACTAGCTTTTTTGGCTCTTGCTGCACGCTGCCGGCTCATATTAAGCTGGTTGTCCACTAAGATTCCAAGATTCCTCTCAGTTACTGCACAACTCCTCCAGTGCCCCTAGAAGGCTGAGAAAATGCTTCTAATAATTCTAACATAATGCATTTTGAAAAATGAGACATTTTCTATTGCATTTTTTTCCTGATGTTAAGGTAGCAAAACAGAGAGGTTTGTCCCTCTTTTGCATTATCAGTGTGTACAGTGTGGCAAAATAGCAGCCGCTTCCACAAGTAAAAATTCCACAATAATAATTATATAATTTCTTGATTAACTTTTCATCCACCGCTAATAGTATTTGATAAAATGTTTTTTGCTCTTTATAGAAGCCATATATCTTAACATCTTTCTCATATCTTGATTGCATCTGCATATGTGGCCACCCACAATAAATCCACACTGTTTCTGTAGTTCTTGTTTAATTTTGCACACACTTTCTTTTTCTTCCACATTCAAAGTATCTTTATGTTAATTTATTTTCAAGATTTACTAGATTTGGGTGAACAAATGCTTCCATTTTCAAACAGAATCCAAGCTATCAATTTCTCACCTGCACATTAAATGGGAGATCAAAAATGAAATTCAAGCATTCTCTAAATTCATCTACTTTTCCTTATATTTGTGTGCAATATTTATTTGTGTGCAATAAGGGATGTTTTATGCTTTAAATAATGACTACAGACTGGACAGTTCAAAGATTTCTCCACGGTGTCAATTCAATACTCTGACGTATCACTAGGTAGGTATTCTGGCTGAAACATTTCCTACAGTCAGGAAGGTGGGGGGAGGCTGAGAACAAAAAAGTCGCCTACAGAGGGTTTCTCTCCTGTGTGAGTTCTCTGGTGAATCACCAGGTGGGAATTATTACTAAAACTTTCCCCACAAATAGGACATTCAAAGGGCTTCTCTCAGGGGTGGGATTCTACTAGTTCGCATTTATTTGCTAGAACCTGTTGTTAACATTCTAAGCAGTTTGGAGTACCAGTTGTTAGAAGAAATTACTGGCCTAATCCTGTAAGGAAGGCAGGAAGGAAACATTCTGGTGTTGCTTACAGAAACTACCTCCGTTAACCCTTATTACATTCTTAGCAGGACTAGACTTCCTGTCTCAGAAATTTCTCTGGAGTTTTTTTCCCTCATTTGCTGGTACTTTGCTTGAGTGGAGTTACCATTCAAAGTTAAAACGGCACTGAAAGAAGTGACTTATGACCATTTTTCACACTTACGACTGTTGCAGCATCCCCACAGCCATGAGGCGCCAGGCGAGGAGATGCATGCCTCAATGTGAATGATATTGAGTTGGCAACACTCACCCAATAACATGACTACCAAGCCACATCTACCCAGTCACATGACCACCAAGACACGCCCACAGAACCAGTTGTTAAAAAATTTGAATCCCACCCCTGGCTTCTCTCCTGTGTGAGTCGTCTGGTGTATCCCCAGGGTGGAATTATCACTAAAACTTTTCCCACAGATAGGAGATTCAAAGGGTTTCTCTCATGTGCGAGTCCTCTGGTGTTTCACCAGGCTGGAATTATCACTAACACTTTTCCCACAGTCAGGACATTCAAAACACTTTTCTCCTGTGTGAGTCCTCTTATGCTTCATGACATGGAAATTCTGACTAAAATTTTTCCAGTCAGAACATTCAAAACGATTCTCTCCTGTGTGAGTCTTCTGGTGTCTCATGAGGTGGGAATTGTTACTAAACCCTTTTCCACAGACAGGACATTCAAACAGTTTCTCTCCTGTATGAGTCCTCTGATGTATCATCAGGTGGGAATTCTGTCTGAAATTTTTCCCACAGTCAGGACATTCAAAGGCTTTCACTCCTGTGTGAGTCCACTGGTGTTTCCCCAGGCTCGAATTATTATTGAAACTTTTCCGACAAATTGGACATTCAAAGGGTTTCTCTTCTGTATGAGTCCTTTGGTGTATCACCAGGTGGGAATTTTGTATAAAACTTTTCTCAGTCAGGACATTCACAGGGTTTTTCTCCTGTGTGAGTCCTCTGGAGTATCATCATGTTGTAATTCTGATTGAAAGTTTCCACATAGATAGCACATTCAAATGGTTTCTCTCCTGTGTGCGTGCTCTTGTATCTCAAGAGGTGAGAATTTGTAATACCTTTCCCACAATCTCAACACTTATAGGGTTTGTCCTGCATTGTCTGATGTATTACCAGGCTGGAATTGTGACTGGAGCTTCTCCCACAGTCGGGACATTGAAAGGTTTTGATTTTGATTCCTCTGATGTATCACCAAGTTGGAATTACAACTGAAAGTTTTCCCACAATCAGGACATTCAAAGCATTTCTCTCCAATAAGAGTCTTCTGGTTATATCATCAGACTAGAATTTTGACTTTCCTATGATCAGGACATTCAAAGGGTTTCTCTTCTCTGTGAGTTCTCTGGTGTCTCATGAGATGAAAATTTCTAATGAAGTTTTTCCCACTATCTACACCAATGCAGTTTCTCCCAGGAGTCAATTCACTGATGTATCACCAGACTGGAATTGTGACAACGCCTTGTTTCGTCGTGATTTCATTCAAGCCATTTTCTTCTTCACAGGGAGAGGCCTATATTACTGTCTGTTCCACATGGCTTTACTATTCACCTTTTCCTCCAAATGGCTTCCAGATATGCTGAATGAAAAATAATCGCCCTTGACATTTCATGTACTATATCCTTGAGTTGTGAATAATCTGCTTATTCTGGCTTGAAATCTTTTTTAATTTTCTGTCATTTGTCTAACAACTTCCAGAGGAAGAGGAGAAGGAGAATTCTGTGGTTTTCTGAAGGAAACGGAAAATATTTTGATTTCTGGCTTGATTCATTTTCCTTTTCAACATTGCTTGTTATTTGCAGTTGTCCTGAGTGCTCTTATTGACATATTCTTTGTCTGTGACATTCAAAGAAAAATGTAAGATTGTTTATAACATGTTTAGAGACGATGTGAAAAAAGGAAATATTACAATGAAAAATACTAGAATAATCTCTTACTTACCTTATTTACGATTCATTCGACACATGGAAGACGATTGAGATCCATGTTCAAATATGCATTTAATCAAATTCAGTTGTTTAATTGACTTGGTCTGTAGCTGTGTGTGGCTGAATAATTATTCATAACTACTCTCATAAATGTTTCCATGTGCATATCCTTGTTACTCAAGGGTTATTCTGTACATATCATAACCGGGTCAATCACAAATTCTTAGCAACACAAAGGACTATCATCAATTATAACTTGAAGTGCTGGGGATAATTAAATAATTGCAGACATATCACTACAGAGAGAAATACAGATATACCTACCTACACACGTATTCATGTGAAAATCTATGTCTTCCAAGTCTGATAAAATATCCCGGAATAATTACATTCAAACCTCCTGAGCTAAACTGAGACATGTGGGGGCTTTAACTGATGAAATGATGCCGAAAGTTTCTGCAAGATTTGAAGCATTACTTTTGTCCATGGAACTCCTCAAATGCAAATAAGAGCAGAAAACACTGTCCACAAGTACTCTGGAGACATTCCCACTGAAGTAATCCTCACTTAACCACAATTGGAACTGATATTTGTGGCATTAAGCAGCTCAATCATTAAGCATAATGTCACATGACAGTGCCAAATTTTGTGGATTTACCACAAATTTTATGGATCAGGTGCATGTCTGCTTCTACTGTGCGATAGTAACTTTGAAGGCTCAGGGAAGAAGAGGTAAGTGAGGACTACCTGCGCAACCAAAGATGCCAATAGGTCCTCAACAGCTATTTTTTAGAAAGTGCTGGATTGAGCACAATCACACTTGGTTAATACATGGATGGGACAGGAAATACCATACTTATTGGCAAAAAACGTGAAAGGAAAAAAAACTTGTTAATTGTATCCACCTGTCATTTTCAATACATGCATGGATTACAAACTATATCAAGAGGGCAAAATCAAGATGTAATAGGAGACTTGCACTACCCTGATATTAACTGGGGGACAAACTCTGCAGCAAGTAGTTTGAACAGATTCCTAACCAGCTTAACTGACAACTTTGTCATCCAAAAACTAGAGGAGGGAACTAGAGGAAAAACTATCCTGGCCCTAATTCTTACTGGCAGAAAAGAAATGATAGAGGCAGTTGAAGTTGCCAGAACGTTTGGCAAGAGTGACCATGACATATTAAAATTCAATATTACTTAAGAAATCAACTTCCAGTGGCATTTCCATTATGGATGGATCGAAGTCCATGATCATTCGCTGCTTCGATCTGTGCTCTCCTGTTGGAGGACTCCAAATGGAGCCAGAACCACCTTAAAGGGGTGGGAAAGAAGAGGAAACCACCTATCAGATTGAGGGGAGCCACATCTCCCCTCCCTGGCTAGGTATAACTCCCTCTGAAGACAGGCTGTAGCGATGGTCAACATGGCAACCCTGAAAACAGAAGGCTATCCGGGACAAAGATTGTGCAGGAACGGTGAAGCAGTGGACAATGTGGAGACCGGGCAAATTAGGCGCAACATATGGATACAAAGGTCCCCCCGGAATTAAGCTCTAAAGAAATTTTTAAGAAAGACTGTTGGGTATATGGATACACCAACTAGGTTTGGGTGAATAAATATGTAAACCTAGGTTTAAGTGTTTGTAGCTTTAAGCACCAAACTGCAATGTAATTAGATAATTAAGGGTGCGGTTGCAAGCAGCAATAAGAGGCAGTGAGATAAACGTAACACTTCCTGGTCTGGTTTCTGGTCGCTGGTCTCTGGTTGCTGGTTCCTGGTTACTGGTTTCTGGTCGCTGGTTCCTGGTCTGGTCTCTCTGCTATCTGCTGCCTGCTGTTTACTACTGTTTGAGACGTCTGCTTGTTATTGCTTGTTGGCTACTGTACTGGATACCGTTTCTACTGAACAAAAGGACTGTTTACTTGGTAAGCTGATATCCTGTGCATACTCAGCGTTGTCTTCGAGAGAAAGGTATCGGAAGAAAAAGATATTTCAACAAGCAGATAAAGACATTGTACTGACTAGTTAATGGACTAGGTTACTGGGTGGATATATTGGATAATGACATATGGACTGATTGACACTGCTTAAACTCTGTATGAATTAAACAACTATTTAAAACTACAAACAGTGTTTTTGTCTCCAGTGTGTGTATACTCTTGGGCCCAGCCTCTCTCATTTGGCTGCCTGGCTTGACTGCTGCTGCATACTCTGCTTGGGGGTTTATCCCCAAACACTAACAAAGACTTTAAAAGTGGTGACCAGAGAGAATGAAAAGAAAAATCGGATACAAATTAAAGTGGCTTTGAACTTCAAAATAGAAGGAGGAAGCCAGAAGAAAAATACTTG
Source organism: Pseudonaja textilis (assembly GCF_900518735.1). The sequence goes on from NW_020769889.1 coordinate 12,529, forward strand.
CTTAAATTGAATAGATAAATGACTTTGGCACTAAACAGGCATAATTAAAAGCTGAACTTGAATGTGTCAAAAGAAAAAATAATTCATAATTGGATTTAATTGGATTATTAAAACTTAAAAACCCTAAATAGAGAAAAGAAAGTGAAAAGAATGGGTGGACTTGGACATAACAGAGAGCGCCACCTAATAGGAAAAGCAAAATTTTAGTGGCTCTTTAAAAAGTGTTTGGTTTTTTTTTAAATTCAACTTTGATACAAAATAAGAGGACTTGGTTATAATATAACAGAAACCCTGAAAAGTGAAACTAGAATACCATAAAGGAAGAAGAAGGCTGAAACGGGGGATTAATTGGTGACTTTGGAAAAATTAAGAATTTAACAGAAGGAATTTAAAAATAAAATCTTACGGACATTGGATTAATTGGTGATCTTAGAAACAACTTAAAAGGGAATTAACAGAAATTGATTGCTAGAAGCTGTTTGAAATAAACTACTGGTTAATTCAATTTGATTTAAATACTGAAAAAAGACATAAATAAAAATTAAAAGTAGTGCACAAAAAAGATAGAACTTTGCTTGGAATAAAATTGGATTTAAGAAGGACAGAGGAAATAATATACGAAAGAGTGGAACAGTGCAGTATTGCTTCAAAAGAACTAAAAATGGTGATGTTGGAGAACAAAAAAGGACAGAGGGGAGGAGCTGATCAAAGAAGAAGCCAGCTTTAACAATCAAATGGAATAACAAACAATAAAACAAGAAAAAGGTTGAAAATTAAAATCTGGAGGTTTGAGGGGATGTTTAAAGAGGGAATGGTTTGGAAAGTCAAACAAACAGACAGGAAACAGCAGAAAAGGGAATTACAGGGAAAAGCTTAAGAGAGGAAGGGGGATAAAAACTGGAGTAAGAAATGGAGGGAAAAAATAAAGGGAAAGGGAAATAAGAGAAAAGACTAGAAAAGAAAGGGGTATAGAAAGCAAATAAAAATGAAAAGAAATTATATGGTTAGGAGACTTAGAGATAATGGATAGAGAAGGAATAGTGAAGGGGGTTCTGCAAGGTAATGGGTAATGGTGTATAAAAATATAGATTTGTAAAATGGAAAGATTGACTGTTGTTTTCGTTTTTAAATTTGACTATCTGTTAAAGACTATTACTAAAATAAATTATATAAGATTTGAGAAAACCATTAATTATAGCTAATAGAATTAAGAATATAGTTAATACTATGAGAATTATAATAAAAAGGTTAATATCAGTCTTTACAATTAATTGAATACTAAAATGCAATTGAAATAATAAATGATTTAGAATGTAACCAAGGGAAAGAATACAATGTGGAATCTGGCATAAAATGTATGTGTGATATATAGTAATTAGGAGATTATTATCATAAACCTAGAAAGTGATAATTTGAAAAGTGATTAATTATTATGAACTAAAAGGGGAGTAAATTGAGTGATATACAATAAAAAGGTGGTACACTCAAATTGGTATTAAAGGAGGAAAACTTTGGAATTGTTAGAATTAAGATGAAACTTATTGAATAATAAAATAAGAGTATGCGATGAAATTGCAAATGTGACAGATAAAAGTATAAAAGTTAATGAATACAGAATAAGAACTACGAATTTTAGATATTGTATAAAGAAATTATGAGAAAATTTAAAGAAAATTGACATAAGCTACAATATGAATTGAATATAGGAGAACAATTACAGAAAATGAGATATGTAATGTTATATATGAAATTGAATATGAAAGAATATGTAACTGTTATGTTTGTATAAAAATGTAAAAACCTGGAACCACATCGTTCACCAAAGAGATGTTTTTATATTGGAAAAATAAAAAAATTATGCAAAAAAAAAATACTTAAGAAATACTCCATATTCCTTAAGAAAAATTCCTTTTCAATATTTTCGATTTCTTTTTTTCAATTTTTAAATTCCTGGTTCCAATTTTAAGTCTTTTTTTTAACCCTTAAATATCATTTTTAATTTAAATTTCTTTTTTTCAATTTTTAAATATTTTTCCATTTTAAAGGCAACACTTCAGAGACAGTGAGAAAAATTGTGGTCCAGAAATAGCTGGAGGCAGAAGAGTGGAGTTTAAATTTGAAAAAGTAGAAAGATATTGGAAGCAGGGCAAGAAATCTGCTCCAGGAGATGCAGCGAGAAAGAAGGGGAGCATCCGACAGTAAATGATAGCTGAGGAGAGACTGTGAAAATAGGATAGGAAAGATAGAAGAGCTCCAGATTGAGATTTATGAACAGATAATGGATTTTTAGAGATGTATGGATTGAATTGGAACTTGAATCAGTGACAGACTTTAACTTTTAACTTTTACTAAAAATAACAGAAGGGAACTGAACTGTGTTGAGTTTTTTAAAAAATTGTGAGGAGAAGCCACGTTGGGAATAGTAAAGGCGCCACCATGTGGCGAAAGAAGAAGACTAAGAGAAGACCAATGGACTAAGTTAAAATCTGATGTAATATCCTCAATAAAAAGATTATAATATTGGCATGGTTATATAGTAGAAATATATGTGTGATTATGGTATTATGTAGTAGAATATATTAGAGAAGATTGGAATATAAAAATAACATTAATTGTCAAGGAGCGAATTAATCAAATAACAGAAGTGATCAGAGGTGATTATAGAATTATAAGTAATATAAGTATTGTTAAAGTTAGATATATTTATAATATTAATATTTGATTATTCATTATTTAGTATTTATATATTTATGGAGAATTATTAATTGATAGAGGAATTGTTATATATGTGATTATATTACTAGACATTATTAGATATTAGGCCATACAAAACTAGACTGGATTAATTATTATTGGTAGAGGACAATACATTGGGAATTACTGTAAAAGAAAATAGAGGAAAACAATGGGTATAAAGTAGTGTATGTTATTCTAGAAAAACACTGTACAGGTAGTAAAGATGACAAGTACCACAACAATTGCTAAAATGGGAAAGAAAACCTTATTAAACCCTTCATCCACAACAACATCTCCATCTAACCAACGCATAATAGAGAGCATGTTGAGTGCGGAGAAAACAAACCCAGTAATGAATTTACAAAGTATGCAAGCAATTCTTTTCTTGATACAGGAGGGTATGATGAAACACAAGAATCAATAGCAAGAAATCATGAGGAGATCAAAAATGAGATGGGTGAAATGAAAGGAGATATTAGAAGAATGGATGATAAAATAGGAAACATTCAAGAAGCAATTGCCAAGAATGAACAGAGAATACAAATGGCAGAGGCAAAAGCGGAACAAAGAAGAAAAGGAAGACAATGGAACAAAAGCTCACCTTAGCCAACAGGAAGCTGGAAGAATCAATTGTCTTTCTAGAAATGGAAAAGTCTGCGTTTTTTCCTAAGATTCCAGAACATAATTGAAGAAAAGGAGGAAGATCTACCCAAAATTATGATAGAATTGTTAACAGACAAATCACAGGGAATAAAGCAAGGGTTACAAAGAGATATAGATTAAGTGTACAGGATACACACAAATTATGCAAGGAAACAGAGATTGCCGAGAGAGGTACACATAAGATTCACAAGAAAGACAATAAGAGAAGAAGTGTATCAGAAAACAAGGGACAAACCAATGACATATAAAGGAAGAGAGATTCATACATTAAGACAGATACATAGAAGGGTCAGGGAACAGAATAAATATAATGTGATGTTCAGATGGATGCTCCTGGAAGATACCTTGATTACAGGGCAAGATAAAAAATTTAGGATTTATTAAAGAAGGTAACTATAGACAAAATTAACAACACAAATTAAGATGGATTTGGATCATTGGAAGAAATTACAACTCTCATTTACAGGATGAATTGGCACAATCAAAATGAACATATTGCCAAAAACTCTGTTTCTGTTCCAAGTGACACTGATAGTTAGGAATGAAGATTTGAACAAATAGCAAAGTTTATTTGGCTGGGGAAAAAAACATGAATAAAGTTTCTACAGGACAGTAGAAGGAGAGGGGTTTTTGCTATGCAAGATTGGGAATTATATTATACAGCAGCAGTCCATACATGGGTTAAAGATTGGGTATCATTGAAAAATAAAAGAATATTGACAATTGAAGGACATGGCTAACAATTAGGGTGGTGCACATTTTTATGGGATGGGTAAAATAAGATGCACAATTATTTCCAAGGACACCAAATAAGAAATGTGTTGCTATTAATTTGGGAAAAGATTAAAAGGAATCATTATGACAAAATTCCGATCTGGTTATCAACCATGGAGGCATCAATATATCCAAATGTGTTAGTTCTAGATAAGATAGTAAGGTATAAGGAAAGAAGGTGGAGCTTCCTCGCTGACGGACCATAGATCGCAACTCTCTGCAGCTATGGTCCGTGCTCTTTCGTTGGAGAGCCACAATCATTACGATTAGGGGCTGAAGCTGCCTTGGAGGGGTGGCGGAGTAAGGGAAAGCTGCAAGCCAGGTTGAGGGGAGCCGCATCTCCCCTCCTGGGCTTAGTCTTTTCCCCCCCCCGAAGACGACTGCAGCGGTGGTTTAAAATGGCCACCCCAAAGAAGAGGACTCAGCTGGATTAAGCTTTGAACAGGAGGGAAGAAAGAGGTGGATAACATCTGAACCGGGATAACTGGGCAATGCAACTAAACAAAAGTACCCTGGGATTAAGGTAACGTGGAATGTTTAAGAAAAGTGAGCGGCGAAATTACAAAGGACAGGAAAAAGAAATAAGAAAATATTTCTGTCAGCTAAGCGGGGCTTCGAACCGGGAAAGGAAGAAGCCGGAACTAAAGATTTAACTAAATTGGACTAAAATATCTTGGCAATAAACAGGCATAAAATAAAGTTGGATTTAAGATTGTCAAATAATAATAATAATAATAAATTGGAGACTGGACTGTGCTGGAATATTGAGGTTCGAAAAACCCTAAACAAAAAAATAGGGGGAAAAGGTGAAGACTTTGTATAATGGAGAGTGTCACCTTTTGACAAAAACTTGAGCTCAAACAAAAGGGAAAGCATCCTGTTTCTGAATGAACTTGTGTGGATATAACATTAAAGAAATATTGAAACAAAGTAAGAATCTTAGAAAGTGAAAGCAGAACCAGAATAAAGAAAAAAGCAAGGAAAAGAGTGACTGTGGGATTGATTGATGTTTGGTATAGACCCTGGGCTGGAATAATTGAGAACTTTAGAAAATTGAAAGAAGAAAGAAGGAAAGTAAAAATGGGGTTTTTTTGTGGACTTTAATGATCATAAAATACAAGAGTGTGTAATGATGATATCTCTTCAGGAATTAAAAATGGAACTTAAAATATGAGAGAATTACTACAGGAAAGAGGCTTTGCTCTGTGTTAAAAAAAATGGAAATGGCGATTGAAGAACAAGAAGAAAGAGCTTCAGAGGAGGAGGAGTCGACTCAAGGAGAAGACATTTTAAATAGACAATTAACACAAAGAACACTACAAAGAAGTGGGGAAAGAAGGAAGGTTAAAAAGTTGAGATTTAAGAAGGCAATCAAAAGGGGGAATACCTGTGAAGCAGGAAAGGCAGAAAGACCCAGCAGAAAAGGGGAAAGGAAGATATTAAGAAAGAGAGGGATATAAACTGGAATGAGAAAAGATATGGGGAAAAGAGGGGGAGGAGAAGCAGTAAGAAATAGGTGCATGAAATAAAGAAATACGGAAATAGTAAAAAGTTGAAAAGAAATTGTTTGTTCAGAGATAATGGTTGATGAATTAAAAAGGGGATTCTGCAGGGTGACAAGGGGTAATAAGAATATTTCTGCAATTAAAAATATTTAGAAAATAGGGTAATATAGATACTGATAACTTTTATTAAAAATTAAGGGAGGATATGCTGCAGAATCCAAATGAAAAGATGTAATGATTATTATTGTAACTTCTTAAAAATAATGGTTTATTGGGAATCAAGATGAGGGAATAAAGGTATATTTTAATCATTGAGGTGTCACACTCAATGCAGTAAAAGAGGAGAAACCTATACTTGTTTTTTTTTCTTTAATGTTAAAGTTTGTATTAATCTAGAATTTATAAAAAGAATGTGTAATGGAAAGGTAATATGACAGACTAAAGAACTAACTAAATTAATAAGTTAACATAGACTATTAAAAGCAAGGAGAGACATTGGTAACCTTTTTTATTATTATCATCATTATTATTATTAGGCAATCACATATTGTTTATCTTTATTTTTAAAATAAATATTAAAGGATTATATTTGAAATAATTGAAATGAAAAAAAAGACTGAGATTAATGAAAGAGGCTAGAATAAATGTGTTTGTTTCTCTCCTTACTGAAAATTTGGAATGGAAAAGGTAATAATAGAATTAAGTATGCATATATGAATGTATAATTGCTGTCATATTTGTATGTAAAGGTGATGACCCGGAAATATGTTGTCCACTAAAAAGAGATTTTTGTTTTTAATGTGAAAAACTGAATAAATTTGTTTTTTAAAAAAGATAGTAAGATATAAGGATATCTTAAACGAGCAAGGAATATTAAAAATGAAACAAGAATTAAAAGAACAAGGAATCGAGGTAGACTGGTGGACATATATGCAAATACAAACAAGATTCAAGAAAGACGTAGAAAGGTATGGGATTCATAGAGAATTATCACAATTAGATAAAATACTACTAGGTCCAGAGGAGAAATTGATTTAAAAAATCATATTATTATTATTTGTTGGAATATAAGATGGAGGAAGAGGGGGTTAAAGAAACGATGATAGTTTGGGCGAAAAATTTTGGCTAAACAACAGAATTGGAGAAATGAGAAAAAAAATGTGAGAAAAGAATTATAAATTAACGATGTTGGCAGCATATAAAGAAAATTTATACAAAATGTTGTACATATGGCACCTACCCCCTACTAGATTACCAAAAATGCTCCCAAACAGATCATCTGAATGTTGGAAATGCAAACAAAAGCAAGGAACATATTACCATGCGTGGTGGACATGCCCTGTAGCAAGAAAATACTAGATAAGGACAAAAAAATGGATAGAAGAAACATATAAACACCAAATTGAACTAAGAAGGGAGACTTTTCTATTAGGTATAATAATGGGAAAAATATTATAAGAAAACAGAATATCTAATGCTATATCTATAAACGGCAGCAACAATAAGTAACACACAAAACTGGAAAAAAATAGTATGCCACTAGAGGGAAATGTGATAAAAAAGATGCTAGAGTGTGCCGAGATGGGTAAGTTGATCATGGAGATAAAAGAAAGAGAGGAAACAGATTATTATTTGACGTGGAATGCATTGTATGATTGGCTAAATAATAGATATAGAGATGAATAGAGAACATGACAATAGGATCATAAGGCAAAGGATATAGTGGACAAAGATAGATTAAGGAATAAAGACAAATAAAGATACTTAAGATTTATGTAAAAGTATGTATACTTCCATGGAAATGTTGCAATAAATGGAAATTATGTATATAAGAAAAATTGTTTAGTGAAAGTTATTTTTAAAAAACATAAATTGATTTATTATTAAACTTAATAGCTGTCCATCTCAGAGTTTGAGTTTGAGGCAACACTCTTGCCCTAATATTCTTAGCAACACTGACAATACCCATTTTTACATGACAAATGCTTCTGATAATTCTAACATAATGAATGCATTTTGAAAAATAACACATTCTCTATTGTACATTTTTCCCCTCATTTTAAGGTAGCAAAATAGAGAGGTTTGTCCCTCTTCTGCATTATCAGTGTGGACAGTGTGGCAAAATGGAAGCTGCTTCCCCAAGTCCACGGCATGACCCAGGAATGAATACAGGGCCCATTGAAAATGGTGGCTGCTTCCAGGACACAGATCAGAGATCTTCCAAAGGTAAGGAGGAGGAGGAGGAGGGTATGAGGCCAGGTGGGGTGGCAGTCAGGCCTGAGGACTGCAGGGACCCAGCAGGAGTGGGGAAAATCCTGTGGGGTCCCTGGGGAACTGAGGGAAGGGGCAGGGATGGGAAACAGAACATAGGGAGTCTTGGAGGGTGGTGGGGGAGCCCCAGGGATGCCTGTGGCAGGCAAGCCTGGCCCTGCTCTAGGCCTCTAAGAGTTTTCCCCAGCCCTGAGGTAGCTAGTATTCTGTTTAGCAACTCACACATTCAATTAATGGCTGCCTTAGGGAGAGCAGGAGATTCAGGTAGTTAAGAAAAGCCATCTCAGTTACCAGTCATTGCAACATGTAACCGTAATTGCAAGGCCCATAATAGTTGTATCTTGAGGATTACTTTTATGATGGCTGGGGAATTTGGGGTGAAACCAATTTAGAAGACTGAAACCCGAACATGTGGGAATTACATAATCAACATACAAAAATGCTCCACCCAAAATTCCTTTTTGAGGAAGTCTTCTGGAAAAGGAAATATCCAGAAGCTTCTGCTGATAACCAGAAACTAGTAGTTAGCCATTTTACATTTTCCTTTTCTCCCCACCTACAAGTTTAATCCTGAGAAATGTTTTGAGTAAAACGAGTCAGACCAAAATTCAAACAATCAATTTCTCACCTACACTTTCTTGTTTTAAAAAAAATCTATTTATATATTATTTATATAAATTTATTATGCGTGTGTGTATATCTATATCTATAGACTAGAAATAAAAATTAAAAGAAAAAGAAAAAGGTAAGAGAACCCGTCTGACCTTGATGGATATAAATCACTGGGACCTGAGGGATAATATCCCAGAGCTTTGAAAGAGCAGGCAGATGTTATCTCATAACCATTGTATCATATTTTAACAAAATCTTAGAGCACTAGGGAACCACCAGAGGATTGGAAAAGAATTGATGTGGTTCCCATCTTTATAAAAGACCCAGGAAACTACAGACCAATCAGCCTACCATCACCTAACAACCTTGGAAGATCCTGGAAAAAATAATAAAAAACAGATTTGTGAATATCTAGAAACAAATCATAATTAGTAGCCAGCACAGGTTTGTTAAAAACAGATCATGCCAAACAGATCTTATTTCATTCTTTGACAAAGTGACTAAAGTACTAGACCAGTGAAATGCTTTGGATTTAGACTTCAGCAAGGCATTTGACAATGTAGACCACAACCTACTTCTTGGTAAGCAAGAAAAATGTGGAATAGACAGCATCACCACCAGATGGATTTGTAACTGGCTGACAAACCATATACTCAACGCATAGTCCTTAATGGTACCACATCCACATGGAGGGAGGTAAGCAGTGGGATATCACAAGGTTCTGTCTGAGGCCCAGTACTCTTCAATATCCTCATCAACTTAGATGAGAGTGTAAAAGAATTCATCAAATTTGTTTTGAGATAACGTCTGCCAGCTCCCTCAGAACTCTGATGTTCTGAGAATCAGGTCCTGGTGATTTATATTCACCAAACTCATCAAATTTGCAGATGACACCAAGCTGGCAGGAACATCAAACACCAAGATAGGGTCAAGATAAAGAAGAATCTCAACGAAGTTGGATACTGGGCCCTATTTAACAAAATTAAACTCAACTGAGGAAAAAAAACCCCAAGGTTTTTTACTTAAGCAAGAAAACCCACAATACACAGGTACAGAATAGGTGGAGCCTGGCTGTCTCTATGAGAGGGAAAACTGAATTCCAGTGGACAATCATTTAAATGTGAGCTAGCAGGGTGTTGCAGTGGCCAAAAAAGCCAATGCAATCGTAGGCTCTATTAACAAAGGGATACAGTCAAGATCAAGTGAAGTGCTAGTACCAATTTATAATGCTTTGGTAAGGCCACACTTGGAGTACTGCAACCAGTTTTGGTCGCCAAGTATTAAAAAGATGTTGAGACTCCATAAAGAGCCTACAGAAGAGCAGCAAGGAGGATTAGGGGGCTGGAGGCTGAAATAAGTAAGAACGGTGGCAGGAACTGGGCTTGGCTAGTCTAGTGAGGAGGAGAACTAGGGGAGACATGACAGCAGTGTTCCAATAATTGAGGGGTTGCCACAAAGAAGAGGGGGTCAACCTATTCTCCAAAGCACCCAAAGGCAGGACAAATGGATGGAAACTAACGAAGGAGAGAAGCAACCTAGAACTAAGAAGAAATTTCCTGACACCCAGAACAAACCAGTGGGAACTGTTTCCCTTCAGAAGTTGTGGGTGCTCCATCACTGGAGGCTTTGAAACAGAGACTGGACAGCCATTTCTCTGAAATGATCTTGGGTCTCCTGCTCGATCGGGGGGTTGGAATAGATGACCTCCAGGGATCCTTCCAACGACGTTCCTCTGCAACACTCCTCTAGTGATGGAGAAACAGCCTGAACTTAAAAGAGGTTTTTAAAATCTTCTCACCAGAAGGAAAACTGCAGCCACCGGTGGGCTTAAATTTGGGGAGGGAAGGAACCTGCAGCAGCAGCAGCAGCTGACACGCTTCAGCCCAGTTGCTTCTCTGCTTCCAGGCCGTGGAGGGAACCGAATAGCCCGACTTGGTCCCGGACTCTCCTCCCACCTGCTGCCCTCAACTCACCTGCCAGCTGCTGCTTCGACGCTGGGAAAAGCAGAAAAGCCGCTCTGCACTCTACCTTCCTCCCATGAGTCATCCGGAAGAGGAAGTTCCTCTGCTCTTCTCCTCTCTTCCCAGCCTTTCTAGTACTTGATGGTTTTAACTCTTTAAACTCAACTACAGAGCCCGCCTATTGTAATGTCAGCTTTGTAGGCACAGATTTTGTCCTCTTGGCTTCCATCTTCGGATAGGAAACGCTTGTCCCGTCTCTACCTAAGGCGTCTGCAAGGTGTTTTCACGGATTAATTGCTATCAAAATGTTTTGACTTCTAGCAACCTACCTTTGCAACTGAGCCTAGTGAAATGTGATGCCACCTAACCTTTAAAAGATTAGCTATTTGTTCAGCCCTAAAAGTTAATGTTTTTTTATAGAATTACAGAATAAGCTTTCTTGGGGGTGTTTCTCATTGGAGACCAAAGCTTCTCTACACCCCAAATCTTTATGACTTATTTAATGTGGCTCCCAAGGATTTAGGACATGGCAACAGCATCAGGAGAGAAGCTCCAGGGGAGCCAGCTTCACTCCTGCTGGCCAGGGCTGCCTCCAAGAGCTCCTAGCATGAAGTTTGATTCCTGAAAGAGGAAATTGTATGACAACTGCTAAATGTTAAATGCCACGTGTAAATTTTATAAATTTACTTGCAGGGAAGTCTCCATTAGGTCACAGATAGAGGAAATTACACAGCAGGGCCTAGAAAATGGGGGCTGACAAAGGGGACAATTGTCAATATATGGTAGAAGAAACATTTGGAATAGAATGGAATACAATAAAATAACAGGGTTGGAAGGGACCTTGGAGGTCTTCTGGTCCACCCCCTCCTTAAGTAGCAAACCCTGCAAGGAAATGGTTGTCCAATCTCTTCTTTAAAACTTTGGAGTGTTGGAGCGTACACAACTTCTGAAGGCAAGTTTTTCCACTGATTATTTGTTCTGTCAAGAAATTTCTTAGTTTCTCTCATTTATTAGTTTCTTCTCCTGCTTTCATGTGCTCTGGGAGAATAGCTTGATTACCTCTTCTTTGTGGCAACCCCCAGATACCAAACACCGCTATCCTGTCACCCCTGGTCTTTCTTTTCATTAAACTAAACCTACCCAATGTCATGACCCCATCAGAGTCTGAGGGGGAAGACGAACAGCTGACAGAGAGCAGGGGAATGGCTCCCTTGGCTGTGGAGGAAACTAGGGAAGGGCAAAATCAGGCTGGGCAGAGAAGAAGAGAACAAGGGAGAGGTGGAACAAGGGAGAGGGGGTTCAGATGAAGACCAAGGCCCATCCCCTCTTCATCTTAGGGCACACAGGGAAGAACACAGAAGAGAGCAATGTGGGTTGCATGGCTTATGAGGTAGGAAAAGGCCCAGATCCCCTTCACAAGGCACACCTGGGGATGGAGTTTAAAGGAGAGGCAGTTGGGAGGGGTGTTTGGGAGGAACAAATGCTGAATTCATCTAGTGTTGTGAGTTTAGCCTGCATTCCTGACATTTCTCCTGTCTGTGTGAATTATTGCCATGCTTCTGTATATTTATCTGCCTTGCTGGAATTGTTAGACTCATTATCTTCCCCTTCTGGGGGGATTGATTGCAGTCATTCTGCTTACAGTGTTTAGACTGGAGTAATGGTTGCCTGAGGGAGAGCAAGCGGATTCAAGTAATGAAGGAAAGCAGTCTCACTTAACAGCCATTGCAACATGCAACTGTAATTGCCAGGCCCATAATAATTGTGTCTTGAGGATTACTTTTATGCTGGTTGGGGGACTCTGGGGCTTAAAATCTCTGTGAAACCAAAGTAGAAGATTGAAACTCCACATATGGGTCCATAATCAACATACTGTTGGGAGAATTATCCTTCTGGGTTCAGTTCCAAGTGGGAAAAAAGGTACTGGAAACATGGAGACTGTTTTTAAAGATGGTTTAATGATGGACAGGACCACATGGCTTGGAGCTCCAAAGTGAAAAGAACGATCACATGCTTCAAGATGTTGGGTGAAGGAAAAGAAGGGTTGAGATGCTGAGAGACCCTTAGTTATATGCCCTCTGTTGGGCCCCACCTTAGTGTTTCCTATTCCTGTGTAAGAAATGTATCCCATTGGCTATCAGACTCCCGGGGTGGAAGTCTTAGCTAACTTTGTAGGCTTCGTCTGGACCACATGGCTTCACCTGAGTGCTGGCTATGCAATCTTCCCAGGCCAGGTGTTGAGATGGGCAGAGGCCTTTGTTATGTAGAATACTCTGGCCTAGGCCTTAATGCCCCCCCCCCCCCAATTAACTTCTGCTTCTGAGGTGAGTTTCTGCTTCTGAGTTTCTACTTCTCTTTTTAGGGGAAATATTCTACCTTTTTAATATTTCCTTGGATATTTCATTTTTCTGGGAGAGGGGTGGAGGCAAACTTCGTACAATACAAAAGCACCATCCAAAATGCCTTTTTGAGGAATTCCATCTCCTGCAAAAGGAAATATCTAGAAGATTCTGCTGATAGCCAGAAAATGGTCATTAGCCATTTTCCACTTTCCTTTCTCTCCACTTATAATTTTAATCCTGAGAAAAGTTTGAATACAAAGAATCAGTCAATTTCTCACCTATACTTTGTGAATGGGAGATCACAAATGAAATTCAATCCTTCTCTAAACTCTTCAACTTTTGCCTCATGTAGATTAACTTGTGTGCACTAAGGGATGATTTATGCTTGAAGTAAAGTTCACAGACAGGAAATTTTAAAGGTTTCCCCACAGTGTGAGTCCTCTGATGTATTAAAAAATAGGAATTCCTACTGAAACTTTTCCCACAAACAGGACATTCAAAAGGGTTTATTATCTGTGTGAGTCCTCTGGTGTCTAATGAGGTGGGAATTCTGACTAAAACGTTTTCCACAGTCTGGACATTCAAAGGGTTTCTCTCCTGTGTGACTCCTCTGGTGTATTACCAGGCAAGAATTGTGACTGAAACTTTTCCCACAATCAGGACATTCAAAAGGTTTCTCTCCTGTATGAGTTCTCTGGTGTATTAACAGGTAGGAATTCTCACTGAAACTTTCCCCACAGACAGGACATTCAAAGGGTTTCTCTCCTGTATGAGTCCTCTGGTGTATTACCAGGTAGGAATTCCGACTGAAACTTTTCCCACAATCAGGACATTCAAAGGGTTTCTCTCCTGTGTGAGTCCTCTGGTGTATTACCAGGTAGGAATTCTGACTGAAACTTTTCCCACAATCAGGACATTTAAAGGGTTTCTCTCCTGTGTGTGTCCTCTGGTGTTTCACCAGGCTGGAATTATCACTAAAACCTTTTCCACAGTCAGGACATTCAAAGGGTTTCTCTCCTGTGTGAGTTCTCTGATGTATTACCAGGCTGGAATTCTCACTGAAACTTTTCCCACAGTCAGGACATTCAAAGGGTTTCTCTCCTGTG
>NW_020769889.1:26508-42249 GCF_900518735.1 Pseudonaja textilis
TACTCTGGTGTCTCATGAGGTGGGAATTCTGACCAAAACTTTTTCCACAGAGAGGACATTCAAACATTTTGTCTCCTCTGTGAGTCCTCTGGTGTATTACCAGGTAGGAATTCCGACTGAAACTTTTCCCACAGATAGGACATTCAAAGTGTTTCTCTCCTGTGTGCGTTCTCTGGTGACTCACAAGGTTGGCATTCTGACTGAAACTTTTCCCACAGATAGGACATTCAAAGGGTTTCTCTCCTGTGTGAGTCCTCTGGTGTATAATAAAGCGGGAATTTGTAACAAAACCTTTCCCACAATCTCGACATTTATAGGTTTTCTCCATGGTGTTAATCCTCTGATGTATTACCAGGCTGGAATTTTTACTGGAACTTCTCCCACGGTCAGGATATTTAAAGTGTTTTTCTCCTTTGAGAGTCCTCTGGTATATCACCGAATTGGAATTACAACAGAAAGCTTTCCCACAATCAGGACATTCAAAGAATTTTTCTTCCATGGGAGTCCTTAACACAATCTGCACAGTGATATATTTTCTCCCTTCTGTGAGTCCACTGAGGTATCACCATGTTGCCATGCTCACTGAAGCATTTACTACATTGGAAGCACATTTATGGCTTTCCTCTTGTGTGGTTGCTTCCATGAACCACAAAGGAGGTGTTTTGACCAGTTTTTGCTATATTGAGATAATTTGTATGGTTTTTCTCCTGTCTGGCTTCTCTTCTGCATAATTAGCTGTGATTTGCAATCTGCTTTTCCCACAATAGGCAAATCTATGGAGCTTTTCTCCAGCTGATATTCTTGAGGTCAAAAATATGGACAATGCTTTTCTTCCTCACAGGTTGTGGTCTGCATTCCTGTCTATTCTACGTGGCTTTACTATTGACAGTTTCCTCCCCACTGACTTCCAGATATTTCCCTCTTTTGCTGAATGAAAAGTAATTTCCCTTGACATCATGTAATGTATCCTTGAGTTCTGCATAATCTACTTTTTCCCACTTGAAATCTTTTTTGATTTTCTCTCTTTTGTTATTTGAGGAGGATGAGAATTGTTGTTTTTTTCTTTGAAGGAAATGGAAAATATTTTGATTTATAGCTCGGTTTTCTTCCCTTTTCAGTGTTGCTTTTTATTTAAAATTGTCCCAGGTGCTCTTATTGTCATCCTCTTTATCTGTAAGATTCAAAGAAAAATGTAACCTTAATTGTTTATAAAATGGTTAGAGATTATGTAAAAAAAGAAAAATATGTATATTACAATGAAAAAGCAAACATGCTCCAATGCTACCATGTTTTCCTGAAAATAAGCCCCACCCCCCAAAATAAGCCCGAGCCTGATTTTTGGAGTGGGCCTAATATAAGCCCTAACCCAAAAATAAGCCGGTGAGTATAGGTGTTGCCAGCATGAGAGGTAGCAAGCACACGGGATGGGGTTGAGGAGCTGGTTTCACCCTTAGGGAGTGTAACAATTCCGAGCGTGTTGTGTCTCCTTTGTAGAAGGGGGGGGGGGGGAGGCCTATATCAATCACAGTGTTGTGCATGGAGTGGTAGGAGAAGAGAAAGCCTCTTGTTTCCTGTGTGCATGTCTCTTCGCTTTTCACTAAGTGTAAACACAGTGTGTGTGTGTGTATAGCGGAGGGTCAGGTGGGAGGGTGGCAAGGGCTCTGAGAGCGAAGGTGTGGAATTATGCATTAACCCAGCGGGCGGTGGGAAAGGTTTCTTGGGCACCACACACAACTCTATCCTCCACCTTCCTTGCTAGGTTCCACGGCTGAGGGGCGATGGAGCAACCTGCACACAGCTGGCAGCATGACTTTTGCCCGTCTCTTTCTGGATGAGGCACTTCTGCTTGTTGGGCTGCTAACCGAAGCTGGCAGCTCCGTGGCCAGCCACTTTGCTTTTTCCCCCTTTTTCCTCATGGGACACTCCCAAGAGGCTTGCGCGGTGGCACCAGCAGTAGGCAAAAGCAGAAACATGGGGGAGGCACAGGCGATTCCCAACGTGCTGCCTACTTCATCACACCATCTCTCGGCTTGACTGTGACTGTGCCGAACAAGCCCCAGCATAGGGTGTCGGAATTGCCTGCCTACCTCATGCCTCTGCCGACTGCCGTTGCTGCCATACAAACCTCCCATGAGCCAGGCAGCTGTACAGCATTTCCAGATCACCTGTTTTCCCCCCGCCAGACTCTCACTCCACACTCAGAATTAAAGATATTTTCACTGTGTCAAGAAAGCCGACACATGCTGAGAGCTTGGCATATTGCAGCCATGGGAAAGCAGACAGTCCAATGGATAGGGCGGGGCCTGAAGTAGCTCTTAAAAAAAATGAGACCTCCCTCAAAATAAGCCCAAGTGTTTATTTTCAAGCCCAAAAGAAAATAAGACTGAGTCTTATTTTCGGGAAACATGGTAGAATAGTCTCTTACTTACCTTATTTATGATTCATTTGATACATGGAAGACTACTGAGATCCATGTTCAAATAACCATTCAATCAAATTCAGTTGTTTAGTTGGGTCAATCACAACTTCTTAGCAATGCAAAGGAGTATCAACAATTATACATTGAAGTGCTGGAGACAGATTGCAGACATATCCCTATGGAGAGAAATACAGATATATCAAACTACATGCGTATTCATGTGAAAATCTATCTCCTTCAAAGTTGACAATATGTCCCAAAATGGTTACTTAAACCTTCTGAGCTAAATTTAGAGATGTGGGAGCTTTAACTGATACAATGGTTGTCGAAAGCCTCTGCAAGATTTGAAGCACCACTTTTCTTCATGGAAATCCTCAGCAGCAAATAAGAGCAAAAACACTGTCCACGAGTACTCTGGTGACATCCCCCCTCAAGTAGACCACACTTAACCTGCTGCAATTAGAACTGATATCTGTGTTACTAAGCAGCCCAATCATTAAACAATGACTTGATTCAGAAATCTGATGCAGTTCCAATGTTCAAAAACAAGGTGGGGTGGATGTATTCACAAAACCACAGACCAACTAGACTGATATCAATGCCTGAAAAGATCCTGAAAAAGATAACCAAGCAACAAACACCTAGAATCAAGCAAACGTATAATCAGAAGCCAACGTGGGTTTGTTGAAAAAAAAATCATGCCAAACAAATCTTATTTCTTTGAGCAAGTGACTAAATTAGTAGACCAGCAAAATCTGTGGACACAGTATACTGGAATTTCAGTAAGGCATTTGATAAAGTAGACCACAATTTACTTCTTGGTAAATGAAGAAAATGTGGGATAGATAGCATCATGATTGGATGAATTTGTAACTGTCAATGGAATTACATCTATATGGAGGAAAGTAAGCAGTGAGGGACTCCAAGGCTCTGTCTTAGGCCCAGTATTCTTCAGTATCTTCTTCAGTATCAGTATCTTCATAAACAATTTCAATGACTGAATAGAAGGGGAATTCATCATATTTGGAGATGACACTAAGCTGGCAGGAATAGCCAACACCCCAAAAGACAAACTCAAGATACAGAAGAATGTCAAAAGATTTGAATACTGGGCCCTAATCCAAGAAAATGAAAATTCAATGGAGAAAAATATATGTTTTACTTAGCCAAGAAAAACCAAATGGCAAGGTACAGAATAGGTACAACCTGACTCAATAGCAGTAACTGTGAGATGGATCTTGAAGTCCTAGAGGACTAACACCTAAATATGAACCAGCAATGTGATGCAGTGGCCAAAACAACTAATGCAATCCTAGGCTGCCTTAACAGAGGGCTAGAATCAAGATCACATGAAGTGTGAGTACCAATTTATAATGGTTTGGTAAGATCCCACTTGGAATACTGCAACCAGTTGCCACAATATTAAGAAGTAGAAAAATTGTCTTGAGTCTCTATAAAGAGAGCAGAGAAGAGCAACAAAGATGAATAGGGGGCTGGAGGCTAAACTGTATAAAGAAGGGTTGCAGGAATTGGGTATGTCTAGTCTAGTGAAAGAAAGAACTAGGGTGACATGACAGCAGTCTTCCAATACTTGAGGGGTCAAGAAGAAGGGAGTCAACTTATTTTGCAACGCAGCAGAAGGCAACATAAGAAGCAGTGGATGGAAACTAATCAAGGAGAGAAGCAGCCTAGAACTAGGGAGAAATTTCCTGACTCTGAGGACAATTAACCAGTGGGAGGATTTGCCTTCAGAAGTTCCCATGGGGGCTCCATCACTGGTGGCTTTTAAACACACAGGACAGACATTTGTCTGAACTAGTATTGGGTCTCCTGCCCGAGCAGGGTGGAGGAACAGAAGACCTGTCAGGTTCCTTCCAACCCTGTCACAAACCTCCAGTGACGGAGCCCCCACAACCTCTGGAGGGGAGCCATTCCCTTCGCTTGAAAGAGGCTTTTGAGATCTTCTCCCCAGCAGAAAATTGCAGCCACCCGTTTCACAGCGTGCAGCCCCAGCGGGCTCCGATCTGGGGAGGAAAGAACCTGCAGGAGCAGCAGCTGACATGCTTCAACCCAGTTGCTTCTCTGCTTCCAGGCCATGGAGGGAACCGAACAGCCCGACTTGTTGCCGGACTCCCCTCCCATCTGCTGCCTCCAACTCACCTGCCAGCTGCTGCTTCCATCCTGGGAAGACCAGAAAACACCAGGTCAACAACCAACCGCTCAGGAGTGACCAAACTGACGAAGATCTTCTACGTTTCCTTTCTAGCAATACAGAACTCGATGGTTTTAACTCCTTTATTTATTGTGCACTTTTCAGGCACAGATGTTGTCTTCCTGATCTAGTTGATCTAACTGAAAACCATGTTGTTCCATCTCTACCTAAAACAGCTGCTGCACAATTTTTTTAACTGTGTTATTTTTTCGTTCCAATTATCACATGGATAATTTTTTCCCCATGATGATTATTCCTAACTTGTTCATTTGGGTCTCCCAAGGATTCACTCATCACCACAGAAAAAGAGGAAGCAGCTTCCCATGCAAGAAGCAAGTACCCCTCCTTTAAGGATCAGTCAAGACTTTTCCAGCCAGCTGTTGGTTGTGGGGTGTCTGTGCGCAGGACAATTCATGAACGCTTAATTTTGCAAGAGACAGAAACTTGAAGATGGAAGCTTGACCCTATTTAGCTTTCCAAAATTAACTAAGTTCAGGGCCTTAAAAGCTCATCAAGCACTTATTTGTGTGCAGAGTCCCTAGATTATTGCCAGCTTGCTAGTCTGATTTCATTAACAGAATAATGGAACATTCAACATCAATTCCCTATCTGTATTATTGGGGAGTGAATCTCACTAAAACACTCTTTCCACTGTCTGAAGTAAGATTTCAGACCTGAGTAATCCTGAGCAGAATATTTGGAGGGTGTTAGTTTGCAAATCAATAGATTCCTGCACTTTTGTAGAGGTTTGGCTGTCAGTAGAGATGATTACATCTCTACATCCTACACTTTTATGAGTGATTTCCTGTGGCTCCCAAGGATTTAGGAAGTGGGAACACCAACAGGCCAGAGACCCCAAGGGAGCAAGCTTCGTTCATGCAAGCCAGACTGCATCCAAGCATGTCCAGTGTCTATTTTATTGCTAAAGGAAGAAATTTTAAGTCTCTGAAATGCTAAATGCCATGTGCTTCTGTAAACTGTCTTGCAGAGGAGTCTCCATTAGGACAAAGCTGGAGAGAACATAGGGAGCAGAGACTAGAAAAAGGAGGCTCAGAAAGAGGATGACTGCCTATATATGGCAAGAGAAAACAAACTCCCCAACATGAGATTTGAAAGGGCTGTAAAAGTACATGCAAAAATGTATGAAAGGTTGCCCTAGTCTTTATGTGAAATGCATATTCTTTTTAATCTGAAATGTTTAAAGTAATATACAAAATAATTTTACAAACAGGTTCAGACAAACATCTCTTTAATTCACAACAGATAAGTTGTGTGGGGGGAGGCAGAACACACTCAGTGTTGCAAGATTTTATTACCTTCACTCTCAAATGTAAAAAAAAATGTTAGAATTTTCCTGTGGACTTGATCTCTTGGTCTGGTCTACCAAGTGAGCCTGGGCCTGAGGGACCTTTCATGGCTGAGGAGGGACTGCAATTTGGGTGTCCCCACTCCTAGTCCAGCAACAGCACCTTCCCACCTCTAGCACACCAGCTCTCTAATAGGAAAGCCATCCAGAGAGACTTGGTCTCCTCCCCATCAATCGCAGGAAGGAGAAGCCTGCAGGGTGGTGGTGAATGAACGTGGATAGTCCTCACTTAGTCCTCGCTTAGTGACCACAACTGTGACTGGCAAATTCTGGCAAACTGCTTTATTGCAACAGGTGTTTCACCTCACTTCCCTTCTGGTCATTAAGTGAATCAATATACCTTTATTTCGGTCTTCTACATGAGTTTTATCTTAAGCTTTTTGGGAAACACGCTAATGGTGATCACAGGATCAGGGGACAATGTGATGGTTGGAAATGCAAAGATTGTTTGCCAAACTGTTTATCTATCATCATAATCTTAAATGGTTGCTAAATGAGGCAATAGCCTCGTTATCCTAGCTCTCTCAACTGATCATCATACAATTTAGTATCCAGACCCTTTATCACCTTAGCTGCTCTTCTTTGCACCTTTTCCATAATCTCAACATCTTTTTTGTACTGTGGTGACCAGAACTGGATGCAGTTTTCTAAATATGGTCTCACTCGGTGGGATTCTACCAGTTCGCACCTATTTGCTAGAACCGGTTGTTAACATTCTAAGCAGTTTGGAGTACCAGTTGTTAGAAGAAATTACTGGCCTAATCCTGTAAGGAAGGCAGGAAGGAAACATTCTGGTGTTGCTTACAGAAACTACCTCCGTTAACCCTTATTACATTCTTGGCAGGACTAGATTTCCTGTCTCAGGAACTTCTCTGGAGTTTTTCTTAACCTCCTTTGCTGGTACTTTGCTTGTATGAAGTGACCATTCAAAGTTACAATGGCACTGAACAAAGTGACTTATGACCATTTTTCACACTTACAACTTTTGCAGCATCCCCACAGCCATGAGAGGCCAGGCAAGGAGATGCGTGCCTCGCTTTGATATTGAGTTGGCTATGCCCAGACAATAACATGACCACCAACTAAGCCACGCCCACAGAACTGGTTGTTAAAAAAATTGAATCTCACCCCTGGTCTCACTAGCATAGTGAGAAGCAGTACTATTAATTATTGGTGGTTTCTTCAAAATGCTCTCTGTCTTTTCCATCATGGGGACCTCAACTTTCACAATGTCTGTTGAATCAGATTCATAATTCGGAGAATCATCAGGGAAGTAAAATAGTATGGGAATACCTGTCTGATCTTGATGAACACAACTCACCAGGAAATGACGGATTGTATCCCAGAGTTCTAAAGGAGCTGGCAGATATTATCTTAGAACTAGTGTACCACATCTTTCAAAAATCCTGAGAATTGGAAAACCACCAGAGGCCTGGAAAAGAGCTGATGTGGTTCTCATCTTCAAAAAAGGGGGAAAAACAGACTCAGAAAACTACAGACCCATCAGCCTAACATCAATACTCAAGAAGATACTGGAAAAGATAATAAGAAAACAGATCTGCCAACATCTAGAAACAAGTAAAGTAATAACTAGAGATCAGCATGAGTTTGTTTAAAACAGATAATGCCAAACCAATCTTATTTCATTCTTCAACATAGTGACTAAATTACTAGACCAGCAAAATACTGTGGACATAATATACTTAAAACTTCAGCAAGGCATTTGACAAAGTAGACCACAACCTACTTGGTAAGCTAGAAAAAGTGGGTTAGATAGAATCACCACCAGATGCATTCGTAACTGGCTGACAAATTCTACCCAATGAATAGTCCTTAATGGGTCTACGTTTACATGGAGAGAAATAAGCAATGGAGTAGCACAAGGTTCTGTATTAGACCCAGTGATCTTCAATATCTTCATAAATGACTTAAATGAGGAAAGAAGTGGAACTTTACCAATTTTGCAGATGACACTAAGATAGCAGGAATAGCTAAAACCCTAAAAGATTTGAACACTGGGCCCTATCTAACAAAATGAAATTCAGTATAGAGTAAAATAAAGTCTTGTACAAGAAACACCAAAAGTACACGTATAGACTGGGTGAAACCAGGCTTAATAGCAGTTACTGTGAAAGGGATCTTGGAGTCTTAGTGGATAACCATAGTTAGGGTTAGGCCAGACAAGGAATAATGGATGGAAACTGATCAAGGAGAGATTCAACCTAGATATAAGAAGAAACTTTCTGACAGTGGGAACGATCAGCCAATGGAACAACTTGCCTTCTGAAGTTGTGGGCGCTTCATCACTGAAGGCTTTCAAGAAGAGATTGGACTGACATTTGTCAGAAATGATAAAGGGTCTTTTGCTTGGGTAAGGGGTTGGACTAGATGACTTACAAGGTCTCTTCCAACTCTGTTAATCTGTCTTCAGCCCTTCAAATCTGATACATTCTCTGTAATGGTATGATTTTGAAAAGCCTACAAACCCACTGGCACACCCAATGGCTGCTTTAGAGGTTGTAATGTTAAAAGGAAAATTGTAGCTTAGTTGTCCAGTTTGAAACATCCTAAACATTCCTTCTCTCAGACTGGCAGCAATGGAGAAAAACATCCCTGAATCTGAAAAGAATACCAATAAAAACAGATCCTGTTTAGCCATTCTAATTTTTTAACTGTGCCTAATGAAATGTCATTCTTTCGTCAAATTTAGAACTGGAGCAGAAAGCAATACAACAAATAAATTAAGAGGCAGAAACCTAATTGCAGCTCACATCATCAGAGTCATAGAGTGCATGGGCTGATGTACGACTCAAACTGAAATTCTAAATTTGTAATGAGGGAAACTAAGGAAGACGGATTGGTCACAGAGACCATAAAAGAGGAATTACAAGTTAACAATTGTAGTGCGTTAGAAACCCATTGTATGTGTGAAGTCATCACTGACAAGAGTTGGGAAATGAAATTTACATAATCTTATTACATTCATTTATTATTAAACTTATTTGCTGCCCATCTCAGTTTGACCCGTGACCCTTGCCTTGCCCTATTATTCATAGCAACACTGACAATACCCATTTTTTTCTTGTCAAATGCTTCTATTAATTCTAACATAATGCATTTTGAAAAATGAGATATTTTCTGTTGTGCATATTTTCCCTCATGTTAAGGTAGCAAAACAGAGGTTTGTCCCTCTTCTGCATTATCAGTGTGGACAGTGTGGCAAAATAGCATCCGCTTCCACAAGTAATAATTCCGCAAATATAATTTCTTGATTAATGTTTCATCCACCACTAACAGTATTTGACCAAATGTTGTTTGCTCTTTATAAAAGCCATATATCTTAACATCTTTCTCATATCTTGGTTGCATCTGCATATGTGGCCACCATGATAAATCAACATTCTGTTTCTGTGGTTCTTGTTTAGCTTTTAGTTCCCCTGCAAAGAAAATATCTCTAGTGATTTTTTTTAAAGATTTACTACATTTGGTTGAACAAATGCTTCCATTTTCAAACAGAATTCAAGCTATCAATTTACCACCTACACATTCAATGGGAGATGATAAATGAAATTCAAGCATTTCCTAAATTCAATTACTTTTCCTCATATTTGTTTGCAATATTTATTTGTGTGCAATAAGGAATGATTTATGCTTAAAACAATGTCTACAGACTGGACAATTCAAAGATTACTCCATGGTGTGAATACTCCGGTGTATCACTAGATAGGAATTCTGACTGAAACATTTCCTACAATCAGGACATTCACAGGGGTTCTATCCTGTGCGAGTCCTCTGCTGTATCATCAGTGCGGAATGGCGACTAAAACCTTCCCCCAAAATAGGACATTCAAAGGGTTTCTCTTCACTGTGAGTCCACTAGTGTTTCACCAGGCTGGAATTATCACTAAAACTTTTCCCCCAGTTAGGACATTCAAAGGGTTTCTCTCCTGTGTATACTCTGGTGTTTCACCAGACTGGAATTACCACTAAAACTTTTCCCACAGATAGGACATTCAAAGGGTTTCTCTCCTGTATGAGTCCTCTGGTGTTTCACCAGACTGGAATTACAACTAAAACTTTTCCCACATATAGGACATTCATAGGGTTTCTCTCCTGTATGAGACCTCTGGTGTACCACCAGGCCGGAATTCTCACTAAATCTTTTCCCACAGATAGGACATTTGTAGGGTTTCTCTCCAGTGTGAGTCCTCTGGTGTCTCATGAGATTGGAATTTGTAATGAAACATTTCCCACAATCAGGACATTCACAGGGTTTCTCTCCTGTATGAATCCACTGGTGTATTACCAGGTGTGAATTGCGGCTAAAACTTTTCCCACAAATAGGGCATTCAAAGGGTTTCTCTCCTGTGTGAGTTCTCTGGTGTATTACCAGTTCAGAATTGCGACTAAAAATTTTCCCACAAATAGGACATTCAAAAGGTTTCTCTCCTGTGTGAGCCCTCTGATGTAACACCAGGCTGGAATTCTCAATGAAACTTTTCCCACAGTCAGGACATTCAAAGGGTTTCTCTCGTGTGTGACTCCTCTGGTGTCTCATGAGGCTGGAATTTGTAATGAAACATTTCCCACAATCAGGACATTCAAAAGGTTTCTCTCCTGTGTGCGTCCACTGGTGTATTACGAGGTGGGAATTACGACTAAAACCTTTCCCACAAGTAGGACATTCAAAGGGTTTCTCTCCTGTGTGAGTCCTCTGGTGTATTACCAGTTCGGAATTGCGATTAAAATTTTTCCCACAAATAGGACATTCAAAGGGTTTCTCTCCTGTGTGAGTCCTGTGGTGTATTACGAGTTCGGAATTGCGACTAAAACTTTCCCCACAAATAGGACAGTGAAAGGGTTTCTCTCCTGTGTGAGTCCTCTGGTGTATCATCAAGTTGGAATTCTGTCTGAAACTTTTCCCACAATCAGGACATTCAAAGGGTTTCTTTCCTGTGTGAATCCTCTGGTGTATTACCAGGTTGGAATTTTCCCTAAAACTTTTCCCACAGATAGCACATTCAAAGGGTTTCTCTCCTGTATGTATCCTCTGGTGTATTATCAGGTGGGAATTGCGATTAAAACCTTTCCCACAAATAGAACATTTAAATGGTTTTTCTCCTGTGTGAGTCCTGTGGTGTTTCACCAGGCTGGAATTATCACTGAAACATTTCCCACAGTCAGGACATTCAAAGGGTTTCTCTCCTGTGTGAGTCCTCTGGTGTCTCATGAGGCTGGAATTTGTAATGAAACATTTCCCACAATCAGGGCATTCAAAGGGTTTCTCTCCTGTGTGAGTCCTCTGATGTATTACTTGGTAGGAACTGCGACTAAAACCTTTCCCACAAATGGGACATTCAAAGGATTTATCTCCTGTGTGAGTCCTCTGGTGTTTCACCATGCTGGAATTATCACTAAAACTTTTCCCACAGATAAGAAATTCAAAGAGCTTCTCTCCTGTGTGAGTCCTCTGGCATATCATCGTGTTGGAATTCTGATTGAAAGTTTCTGCATAAATAGGACATTCAAAATGTTTCTGTCTTGTGTGAATCCTCTGGTGTTTCACCAGGTTGGAATTATTACCAAAACGTTTCCAACAAATAGGACATTCAAAGGGTTTCTCTCCTGTATGAGTCCTCTGATGTATTACCAGGTGGGAATTGCGACTAAAACTTTTCCCACAAATAGGACATTCAAAGAGTTTCTCTACTGTGTGAGTCCTCTGGTGCATCATCATGTTGGAATTCTGAGCGAAAGTTTCCACATAGATAGGACATTCAAAGGATTTCTCTCCTGCGTGCATGCTCATGTCTGAAGAGGGGGAAATCTGTATTGAAACCTTTCCCACAATCTCAACACTCACAGGGTTTCTCCTGCAGTGAACCCTCTGATGTATTACAAAGCTGCAATTATTACTGGAACTTCCTACAATCAGGACATTGAAAGGGTTTTCTCCTTTTGATTCCTCTGATGTATCACCAAGTTGAAAGTTTTGCAACAATCAGGACATTCAAAGCTTTTCTCTCCTATTAGAGTCTTCTAGTATATCACCAGACTGGAATTTTGACTTTCCCATAATCAGGACATCAAAGGGCTTCTCTTCTGTGTGAGTTCTCTGGTGTCTCATAATATGAAAATATCTAATGAAGCTTTTCCCACTATCTAGACACTCATACAGTTTCTCCTTGGAGTCAATCCACTCATGCATTACTAGAGTGGAATTGTGACAATGCCTTGTTTAGTGGTGCTTTCATTCAAGCCATTTTCTTCCTCACAGGGAGAGGCCTATATTCCTGTCTGCTCCACATGGCTTTACTATTCACCTTTTCCTCCAAATGACTTCCAGATATGCTGAATGAAAAATAATCGACCTTGACATTTTATGTAATATATCCTTGAGTTGTGCATAATCTGCTTATTGGCTTGAAATCTTTTTTAATTTTCTGTCATTTGTCTAACAACTTCCGGAGGAGGAGGAGGAGTATTATGTGGTTTTCTGAAGGAAATGGAAAATATTTTGATTTCTGGCTTGATTCATTAAAACTTTTCAATGTTGCTAGTTATCTGCAGTTGTCCTGAGTGTTCTTATTGCCATATTCTTTGTCTGTAAGATTCAAAGAAAAGTGTAACATTAATTATTTATGAAATGTTTAAGGCTGATGTGAAAAAAGTAAAAAGTAAATATAACAATGTAAAAGCAAACATGCCCCAATACTAATCACTTACTTACTTTATTTATGAATCATTTGACACATGAAAGACTATTGAGATCCACGTTTAAATATACATTCAATCAAATTCAGTTGTTTAATTGGGTCAATCACAAATTCTTAGCAACACAAAGGACTATCATCAATTATAGCTTGAAGTACTGGGGATAGATGATATAATTGCAGACATATCCCCACAGAGAAATAAAATCTATGTCTTTCGAGTTTGATATACTGTCCCAGAATGTTTACATCCAAACCTTCTGAGCTATTTACAGATGTTTTCTGTCCATGGAGTCCTCAGCTGCAAATAAGAGCAGAAAACAGTGTTCACAAGTTCTCTGGTGGCATCCCCATTGAAATTGTCCTCACTTAACCTACCACAATTGGAACTGATATTTGCATCATTAAACAGCTCAATCAAAATCAGTGTAGGTTGTTAAAGGCAATTCCATATGACTGTGACTTGCAATTTCCTGCCTGTATACCCAATGATTTTGCTTGTGATAAGCTAGCTGGGAAGGTCACAAATGGAGATTTTGAGTGTTTGATGCTGCCGCCATCATAAATGTGCAACTATGTGCAGAACCCAAATTGGTGCAACTTCTTTTCCTGGACCTTCAAAACCACAGTCACTGCTGATGTGCAGTGCTGACAGTGAGAAAAATTGTGGTTCAGAAATAGTAGAGGGGTTTTTGCTCTGCCAGATGGGGAATTAAACATGTTGAAAAATAAAAGAATATTGACAATTGAAGGACATGACTTAAAATTAGAGTGGCACACATCTTTATGGGATGGGAAAAATAAGACGCACAGTTATTTCCAAAGACACCAAATAATAAATGCATTGCTATTAATTTGGGAAAAGATTAAAAGGAATCATGATAAAATTCCGATCTGGTTATCAACCATGGAGGCATCAATATATCCAAATGTGTTGGTTCTAGGTAAGATAGTAAGGTATAAGGATATCTTAAACAGGCAAGGGATATAAAAAACAAAACAAGAATTAAAAGAACAAGGAATCGAAGTAAAGTGGTGGACATATATGCAAATACAAACAAGATTCAAGAAAGATGTACAAAGGTATGGGATTCGTAGAGAACTATCACAATTAGATAAACTACAAGATCCTAAGGAGAAATTGATTAATAAATTATATAATTATTTGTTGGAATATAAGATGGAGGAAGAGAGGGTTAAAAAAGAGATGAAAAAAATTTGGCTACACAACAGCATTGGAGAAATGGGAAAAAAATGTAGGAAAAGAATTATAAATTGATGATGTTGGCAGCATTTAGAGAAAATTTATAATTAAAATGTTCTACAGATTGCACCTACCCCCTGCTCGATTAGCCAAAATGCTCCCAAACAGACCATCTGAATGTTGGAAAGGCAAACAAAAGCAAGGAACATATTACCATGCGTGGTGGACATGCTCTGTAGCAAGAAAATACTGGATAACGACAAAAAAATGGATAGAAGAAACATATAAACAACAAATTGAACTGAGACCGGTGACATTTCTATGAGGTATAATAATAGGAAAATATGATAAGAAAACAGAATACCTAATGCTACATCAATAAATGGCAGCAAGAATAACTTAAGCACAAAATTAGAAAAGGTCGTATGCCACTAGAGGAAAATGTGATACAAAAGATGCTAGAGTGTGCCGAGAAGGATAAGTTGACCATGGAGATAAAAGACAGAGAGGAAGTGGATTATTTTTTGATGTGGAATGCATTGTATGTTTGGCTAAATAATAGATATGGAGATAAATAGAGAAGATGACAATAGGATAATAAAGCAAAGGCTACAGTGGACAAAGATAGATTAAGGAACATAAGACAAATGTACAGATAGTTAAGATTTATATAAATGTATGTATACTGTCACAGAAGTATTGCAATGAATGGAAATGATGTACTATATATACAAAAAATTGTTTAATATATATTATTAATATATTATTAAACTTAATTGCTGGCCATCTCAGAGTTTGAGTTTGAGGCAACTCTGAGTGTCCTGCCTTGCCCTAATGCTCATAGCAACACTGACAATACCCATTTTTTACATGCCAAATGCTTCTGATAATACTAAAATAATGCATTTTGAAAAATGAGACATTTTCTATTGTACATTTTTTTCCTCATATTAAGGTAGCAAAACAGAGGTTTGTCCCTCTTCTGCATTATCAGTCTGGACAGTGTGGCAAAATGGCAGCCGCTTCGCCAAGTCCACCGCATGACCCAGGGATGAATCCAGGGCCCACTGAAAATGGTGGCTGGTTTCAGGACGCAGTCATGAGGCCCAAGGATGCGTTTCATTCCCTCCCTCCGCAACATGAAGATCAGAGATCTTCCAAAGGCAAGGAGGAGGAGGAGGAGGGTATGAGGCCAGGTGGGGTGGCAGTCAGGCCTGAGGACTGCAGGGACCCAGCAGGAGTGGGGAAAATCCTGTGGGACCCCTGGGGAGCTGAGGGAAGGGGCAGGGATGGGAAACAGAACATAGGGAGTCTTGGAGGGTGGTGGGGGAGCCCCAGGGATGCCTGTGGCAGGCAAGCCTGGCCCTGCTCTAGGCCTCTAAGCGTTTTCCCCAGCCCTGAGGTAGCGAGTATTCTGTTTAGCAACTCACACATTCAATTAATGGCTGCCTCAGGGAGAGCAGGAGATTCAGGTAGTTAAGGAAAGCCGTCTCACTTAAAAGTCTTTGCAACATGTAACCGTAATTGCAAGGCCCATAATAGTTGTATCTTGAGGATTATTTTTATGATGGCTGGGGAATTTGGGGTGAGACCAATTTAGAAGACTGAAACCCGAACATGTGGGAATTACATAATCAAAATACAAAAATGCTCCACCCAAAATTCCTTTTTGAGGAAGTCTTCTGGAAAAGGAAATATCCAGAAGCTTCTGCTGATAACCAGAAACGATTAGTTAGCCATTTTACATTTCTCCCCACCAAGTTTAATCCTGAGAAACGTCTGAGTAAAATGAATCAGGCCAAAATTCAAACAATCAATTTTTCATCT